>OY986970.1:24881189-24957482 GCA_963920575.1 Narthecium ossifragum | reverse complement strand
CCTCTAGACTGGAGAGCTTCTTATACATGCGGAAGACATTAATCACCTTCTTGGCCTCCAACCTCCTGGTTGTAGTCACAAATAAGCAATCATCAGCCCATAATATGTGGCTAATTCGAAACAAAGAGCCCGGGAATGTCACCCCTTCTAGAGCAATCATCGGCACTATGAGTAACCGGCTAAGAACCTCCTGCATAATGACAAACAAGTAAGGGGATAAAGGGTCTCCCTGTCGGAGACCACAAGCTGACGGGAAGAAACCGTACACTTGGCCATTGATAATCAGAGAAAACCTCATTGTCGTAATGGCACTCCATTACCCATTCTTTCATGCACTATGGGAATTCCATCTATGGTAGCACCCGCCTGATGAATCCTCAGCTCATATAGTCATAGGCCGCCTTGATATAAACTTTTATGGCCATCAACGGCAAAGACTTTGGTGCTCTTCTGGGAGTGTGTAGGAGTTCCTGCGCCGCACCAATGTTATGTTGGATGGATCTCCCTTCAATGAAAGCCGATTGCTCCAAGCTGACAATCTCCTGAAGTTCTCTCTTCATTATGTTGGCCAAGATTGACGAGATAAGCTTATAAAGGACATTACAGAGGCTAATTGGCCTATAGTCTTTGACCCTCTTTGGATGTGGACTTTTTGGAATGAAGGTAAGGAATGTATCATTCCACCCATTCAACATCTTCTTGTTGGTGAAGAATCCTTGCACTAACTCCACAATATCCTCCCTAATTGTCTCTCAATGTTCAAAGAAGAATTCAATTGGGAACCCATCAGGACATGGACACTTGCCTCTTCCCATCCTATGGAGCGCCTCCAAAATCTCTTCCATGGTGACATCTTCAACCATCCCTTGCCTGGCCTTTTCAGACCGCTTCAGAAGAGGAGGAAGAAACACACTCATTGACCATGAGCCCTTACACTACAGGTGTTTGTAGTATTCCACCGTAAGCTCAACAATACTTGTCGATTGGTATGTATAGTGCTATTCATGAAGCCTACATGCTCAAGATCGCCTCGAGCACAGACCAACTTTTTTTTAGACTGACCCAGTTCGAAACTAGGCTTAATATGACCCGTGCCTGACTAAGATTGGGCTTTGTATCATTTTACCAGCCCAAACCTATTTCACGCTCGCATTACCCTATAGTTCCAATTCTCCTCTGAATCCCACTTCTCTCAGTTTTGCAAAAGCTGTTGGTAGTAGCCATCGGGCTTGAGAATGGGCCCGAGCCCAAACGTGAGTGAGCGGCATTGGGCTATTTCTGCGTTTATAAGATCATATCCGGCATGAGCCCAGCTCGACCTGACTCTTCCTTATGGCCGAGTCTTGGGTGAGGCTAGATTTTGCCCGAACCAGAAAATTATGGACTTGGGCTGGCCCGATCATGTAAGGGTACTTGTACCCAACCAAGCCAAAAAAAAAAAAAAGTAAAAAAAGAGGCTTTCAATCAAATATTATTTCAGTTCACTCTGGTAATAATAATAATAATGGAATTATAAGTTGGAAGAAAATTCTTCTAAAATCTTGGAATGGAATCAATACAAATAATTATAATCCGTCCGGGAACTCTGATAAGATCACTCCTTGGAATTAAGCTTGGGCATGGACGAGAGCAAGGAACCCCTTGAGGTGGCGGTTGTAGACGCAAGGCCTTTCCAGCTGAACAAGGTGCCCTGCCTTCTCTATCCCACTCAGAGTCGTCTTCTCCCCCAGTTGCCTGCCATGCATGCATGCAAGCATTTGATCAGCTAGAGAGCCCTTTCTCACCTAGTTAGAGAGAGACAGAGACACAGAGAGAGAGAGAAGAACTTACTCCTTCAAGTTCCTTGCAAGCTCTATGTTGAAAATGTTGTCACTCTCACCCCAAAGCAAGAATATCC
The DNA here is from genome assembly GCA_963920575.1 of Narthecium ossifragum. Lineage (NCBI taxonomy): Eukaryota > Viridiplantae > Streptophyta > Magnoliopsida > Dioscoreales > Nartheciaceae > Narthecium > Narthecium ossifragum. The sequence goes on along the minus strand of OY986970.1, from coordinate 24,955,585 downwards.
TCTGCAATTAACAGGTTCACTTTTTTAAGTTCAGTACTAATCAAGTGAAAAAGAAGCAAATCTCAATCATGGGATAAAATTGTTGGATTTCCATTGATCAGCCGTTGAGATTAAAATTATTTTCTCTCTTATTTTAGCTGGAAAAAAGGTAGAAGTGATCTTAGTCGTCGGATGGTATATCCAACGGTTGAGATTAATTACTATAGAACCCCAAATTCCACCTAAATTAAATAAATCCACACTCAATTCAAAACTTAGGACTCATAAATGATGTGTATTTAATTAGCTTGACTAGCAACTTCATTTCATTCAAAGGACTTTGTCATGCATGGAATCCATCAAAAAGAAAGAATTGAGACACAAACCTTAAATAGCTGCACTGTTTAATAATTATAGATCTAGCCATGAGCTAGAAGATGATGGTGAATGATGAATTAATGACCTGAGGCAAAGTGGGGACGGTGGTGTCCTTGTTGCTCAGGACCAAGCCCTCCAGCAGCTCCGCCCTCTCCTTCCGGTTGTTGAACATTATCTAGATCACCATTAATTTCCATAAGCCAGTCAAACATATATAACACCTGCAGGCCTTATCTTCGAGCCAACAACTATAACATATGCTAATTATTCAAATTTCCTATTATATTAGTCAGAACTCAGAACAGATAAGACAGTGGATTAACACGCTAGCTATTGAGTTAGTATATATTGAGCTGTGCTATCTAGCTTTAGATACACGTTAATGGAGATGGAAATGAAGAACAGTAGCTGCATAGAGATACCTTAAGGTAGTCTCGGTAGAGGAAGTCCGGGAACCATAGCTTCCTATAGGTGGCGACGGAGAGGAGAGCCTTGAGACCCTTGACGGACTCCGGCAGCAGTAGCTCAGCCGAGGAAGCGAACCCAAGCCGCTCCATCGTCGTGCTACTGATAGAGTCAGTCATGGCCAGGACCGAGCCGGACACCACCAGCGCCCGGACGAGCTCCGGCCGCGCCTCCGCCAGCTTAAATGCCACCATCCCCCCATAGCTGAACCCCACCACCGTGCACCGTGACACGCCGACACTCGCCAGCGCCACCTCCAGGCACGCCGCCTGGAACCCCGGCGACCGCTCCGAACTCCCGCTCGCCGACCCCCCGAAGAAGATGAGGTCCGGCACGTACACGTCGTACTTCTTCGTCAGCGCGCCGATCTGGAACTGCCAAGTCACGATCCCCTCCGCAGCGAAGCCATGCACCAGCACTACCGCAGGCTTCTCCGGCTTCGCAGCAGCATTCTTCTTCTTTGACTCCATAGTAGAAGTAGTAATAATACTGTTTCCACAACTAGTGTTATCATGATCAGGTTTGCTAACTGGAACGATTGGGCTCTTCTTCTTGTTCTTCTTCAGCTTATCTTTAGGAACCCAGAGATGCATGACTGTGCCTGGCTCGATCTCCACGGTGGTCGGACGTAGCCCGGCCAGCTTCACCAAGCCATGCAGGAGGGGCTTCTGAGCTTCAACAAAGTTCAACATCTCTCTCTCTCTCTCTCTTAGTCCCTGTGGGTTAATTTGCAGCTTAATTAGAAGGCCAGGCTGCCATGCCCGAGTCCTAGGGTTAATATAGGGAAGAGAGATGTAGTTAATGCTATGGCTGGTGGTTGTGAGTAGTTGTCTGCCCGCTCTTTTTAAGAGCTTATATGCTGCATGGCCATCTCTTTCACTTCATTGCTGGCACACTTGTTCCTGGGCAATTAAGTTTTGTGTAAACAAATGAAATGGATGCATGGATGCAAGGATTTCTGTGTTGGTTGGCTTTGATCAGTTCCATGTATCTAATCAAAGAGCTCCGTCTACATACTTTTCAAACTTCTTAGCTGATCGATGTTGGTTGGTTGCTTGTACTCTGTCTGGATGCAACCATATATCTTCACGCTCTTGCGGTGTGTCTTTAGTGTCTAGCTATTGCGTCAAAAGTAATGAAGCACAAGAGTGGATCAACTGCTCTTCCTACTGCTTAAACTTTATATATAAACGTTGGTGGGGGTTAGTTTAGTTAGCTGAAGGTACACAAAAGAATTGGATGAGTGCAAGAGATGACTTGAATTATATTGATCCACCGCGATTCAAAAGATCCTATAATGATTTCTTTTTCCTATTTTTAGGATGATTTGTTTTGTAGAACCACGTGCGTGTTGATTGTAAGAACTGGCGCGATCTACAAGTTATGTGTATAGATGTGGCATGGCAATTAATTAATTATGTGTATTAAAGGATTAGATGCCAATATGAACCTTTTGGTTGAGGTGCCCATTTTGGTGAAAGAGAAACATTAATTGTTTAATGTAGATGATAATAATAATAATAATAATAATATTATTATTATTTTGATGAGTTGAGTCAGGTAATCATATTATTCCACGTATGAGCCTCCTGTTGAATAAATTGACAAGATGAATCTTGAATAAAAAAATAAGAGAAATTTGAAATTAGACCTGAGAAGGCAATATGACTCCAATATTTACGCACACTTAAAAAAGGGACTTATTTTGCTTCTTCTTTTTTTGTGCAGCAATTTTGAACCGCTGGAAAAAACGATCACTTAATTGATCCTATATATGATGATTGGTGGTTTAAAGAGATTGTTTTTGTTTTTGTTTGTGTTTTCTTTTTTCGAACTCGAAGTTTTTTAGGATGGCAAAATGCCTTTGCAACCATGACCGAACTACTACGAAGTCCTTAGTGATCGAGATATGGACCGAAAAGCTCAAAAACCAAACAGGTTCTAAGAAGTCTCATGCGCGATTGATCTTGCACAAGCAAGCTGCATGAGGGATAGAATTTTAGCTCCATTTACGTATACGACCTAATTAAATTTTTCACATGGCACATTAATATGTTCTACATCACCATATTTCCCTATGTACAAATTTTTGCTACATATCTGTGAGTCAAATATTATAGATAAAAAGCCGCCTGAAAAAGCTCAGAGCCAGTTACTTTGGCCTTCCCTACTGTAGAAACAAGATTTGAGGAATACTCAACGCATTTTACTGAGCCAAATTGATTGATATATATATATATAACACATATCACATGGGTTTTCAGATAACTACAAATAAATAATCATATCTTGTACATAACTACACATCAGTTATATTGGAATCTAAACTCATCATCTGCTGCTAGTCATGTTGATAGACTTCTTAGATTTGATCTCAGAAGTTTATTAGTCTTACAACCCCCCGCAAACTCAAGGTGGAGGAAACACATTGAGTTTGTCTATGAATGATTCGAACTTGGATGTGGGTAACGCATCGGTGAAAATATTAGCTGGTTGGTCAAAGCTTGAGATGTGGTATACGAGTATCTCCTTGGCAGCAACATTTTCTCTAATAAAATGAACATCTACCTCAATATGTTTTGTCTAGCTGGGAAACACAGGATTGGAGGCAAAGTGAAATGGCAGATATGTTGTCACACCCCAACACAGGGATGGAGGATACAAAAAATTTGAGATAATTGTAGAGCATTTTGATGCATTTGATGTCGACAACAGTTTGAGCGAGTGAACGGTGCTTTGCCTCTGTTGAAGAACGAGAGACTGTGTTATGTTCTTTTGTGCTCCGCATAATTGGATTTGGACTAATAAAGAGACATGGACCACTTATAGAACGATGATCGATCGAGTGAGGGTCTCAATGTTTGCAACAGTAGAGAGGGTTGGAAGGAGGCATGAGTAGCACGGAGTGAAGGACCTTGAAATGGAGAAGATGATAAGGGAGATGCGATGGAAAATGGGAATTCTTCCTCACAGAAGCGAACATATCGGCACATATATGTGACTCCTTAACTTATATCATAGCATTTGTATCTATGGCAATAACCCAAGAACACACAAGGCTTCGACCGCGGTTCAAGCTTGTGGGCACTAACAAAGACACATCCAAAAACTCTGAAAGAATTGATAATCGGGCAGTTGATGGAATAATAGCGCTCAGGTGGGCAGAGCTGCTGTAATGAAGGTGATGGTAGCCAAGAGGTATGGAAGATGTTTTTTTTTTATTATCAGTTGAGCCCAAAGGCTAGAGGCCCATAATAGGGCTTACATCAGTGATCACCTGGAGTACTAGGGACAGTCCCGCTAGACTCCTCTAAGACATTAAAAACAGAGTGAAGCGTGCTTGCGTGACATGCAACCCAATCAGCGTGAATGTTCTCTTCCCGAGGGATGTACCTGATTTGAAAATCGCTGAGGTGGCGGGACTCCCACCAGATATCTTGTACCACTTCCCTGCACATCTCTAGCAATGGAGCCCTACCTTCAACCAGCTGGACTGCAAACAAGGAATCTGTTTTCACGAGGATCTTGTGATAGCTTCGCCGGTTCGCAGCCTTGATAGCTGCAAGTATGGCGTGTAACTCTCCCTCAAGGATGGAATTGACTCTCCGGTGCTCACCATCGGACCAAAGGACTACATCTTCTTCATCAATGCTTACAACCCCAAGCCCTGCAAAGCCAGTGACTGGGTTAAGGGAGGCATCTGTTTGGATTCTGATGCCAGACCAAGCATGGGGCTTACTGGATTTCCTCCCTGCCTTCTCGATGGCGAGGAACTCTCTGCTTTGCCACCTAATCACTTGGGCGACGTCGTGAGCTTCGTGGCTGCCCTCTGCTGCAACCAGGCTGCACCTGTCTTTCCAAAGCCACCATAGGCCATAAGAGAGCATGGAGTTGGCCTGAATGATACCTTCAGACTTCCGGGGGCGGCAAAGCAGGTCGATGCATGTATCCATGCTGAGATCTTCAACAGAGATGCTGGTACCACTTGTTGGATCTCAAGAGGTATGGAAGATGTTGATAGAAGGGAAATTGCTATCTCGATGATACGGCGATGCTTTTGCTCGACGACGTCTTTTTGTTGCGGCGTATTTGGACATGCAAACCGATGGGAAATGCTTTTAGTAAAGAACAACTTATTGAAGGCATCGTTGACACGAATTCGCCCATCTAATCCCAAAATTTTGATCCGACGGTTGAGATGATTCTCTATTGTATTCTGAAATGCTATAAAAGAGGTAAACATGTCGGATTTTTTTTAAGGGAGACAACCAACAACTTCTACTAAATATCAGCCTCAATTTTCCTAAATATATTTGCATTAAGCTAATCCCTAGGGGTTTTGCATTGATCTTATGCTTTCATGAGGTTTTGTGATATTAATTTATTGAAATGCCATATTATAACTAAGGCGCCGTATAAAGTACAGATCTTCCTATATATCTTTTAATGCATCAAGTACACATTTTGTCAAATAGTTGGGAATAAAAGACCAGAAGCAATGAGTTGCCTTCCCACACAAGTACCAAACCACTTCAATTAAAATGGGCCTACTTAATTCGAGATTCGTATCAAAGATTGGTTTCAGGGTGGATCTATAAACTACGTCAACTGGCATCTCATAACTGCTTCCTTGGATCTCAATGTGTCCAAAAAAAAAAGGGTTCCTTTATTGGCTAAATCATGGTGGTTAAACCATTATATCTCTTTGAAGGAAGCCTAATCCATGATGTTAGCTTCGAGAAGTCAGGATTTGGGTCATCTGTTGCACTTTTTAGGAAGTTAATTATAACAAGCTCAGACATGATTTGCATTAGATCAGTTCTAATTGAAATTAAATCCAAATGATCCGGGAGCAAAGTCCTGACTGCATGATAACTTTTGCAAATTACTCGATTCATGCTGGGCATCCATCTCATCAAATATAGTAATCAAAGTCTCAAATTGTGATGTCCACCTTGAAATATAGAAATCTTCTTGGAGGGTTACTAGATTTTGAGATAAAATTGGTTTGATATGCTCAGCATCTAATGTTAAACTCTCTAGCTTAAGAGCTCATCATGCGTTTGATCACCAAGTGAGGAAATTTATGCTTAAAATTAAGTACGTAGTAAATGCTTGACATGTATGGAGATGATGGTGCAACAGCTAGACAGGTGAAAAAAGAAAAAAAAGAGATGAATTGCATGGTTTGGTGCAATGGTTTTCAATCAAATCTTATTCGACTTCGATCTGGCAGCTAGTAGAATTATAAGTTGGGACAAATCCTTTAAGCTCTTGGAATGGAATGAAGATCACTCCTGGGCACCTTCGGCATGGACGAGAGCTAGGAAATCCTTCAGTCAGCGGTTGTAGACACAAGGCCGTTCCAGGTGACCAAGGTGATTTGCCTTCTCTATCCCCACGTAGCATCGTCCTCTCGCCTAGTTGGCTGCCATGGATTCCATTAGAAATCTTTCTTAGCTTAGAGAGAGAGAGAGAGAGAGAGAGAGAGAGAGAGAGAGAGAGAGAGAGAGAGAGAGAGAGAACTTACTTCTTCTTCGTGCTCCTTGCAAGCTCAATGTTAAAAAGGTTTTCACCCTTCCTAGCAGCTAGGCCTGTTCTGTTTTAAGTTCAACATCATTTTTCTTTTTCTTTTTCAAATTGTGCTTTTTACCTTGCTTATGGGGTGAATAGCCATGCAACCACAAATCCATTACACAGAAGATTCTCCACCTCAACGGTTGAGATGCAGGGCGTGCAGTAGACCCAATCCCATGTAGTACAGAACACATGATAGTGACTACTCATACATGTCCAAAAGCTTAATTCATGTAAAATAGCTAGCTGGAGGGTGAAGGAAGGAGATGATCATGATGAATTAATAATACCTGAGGCAAGGTGGGGATGGTGTCCTTGCTGCTCAGAACTAACCCCTCCAGGAGCTCCTCCTTCTCCTTCCGGTGGTTGTTGATTATCACCTTCATCATGCATGCATGCGCAGGGTCAAGAACTATATATATGTATTTATTAATCAATTTAATGAGATGGAGAGGAAGAATATGGGGAGAATGGTTGATAGGGGTTTGAAAAAAATATGATACAGCAAAAAACAATATGATAAGTGTATGTTAAAATTTCTTAAGTCCTTTACTACCTTCCTATGCTGAAAAGTCGTAAATACTCCATTCTTAAATATAACAGCCCACGATTGCCACGATCCCCGCCAAAGTCCTTTCGTCTTCCCCAACCAACCCATCCGTTCGTCTTCCCCAAGGGAAAAGAAATTGAAACCATTTCTGCCCTTTTTTTCACCCGCTCGACGGTTGTCCCCAGTCCGTCCTCCCTTAGTTGAAGATCTGCTGCGACATCCTTCTAAATCATGACATTTCGACGGACCTTGAGCAACAAAGTTTCTTTAGGAGTTACTTTCTAGAATTTTATGGGAAAAGGGTATGCTTCTTAATCATCATTCATGAATGAGGCTTCACATTATGAAAACTATTGTTAATTTCTAGTATTTCTTTGTTTCTTTACGAGTTACTTTTCAGGATATATTTGCTAATTATTTTCTTAATCATCGTTTTTGACATTATACTTATTTTCTAGTATTCTTCATATTATCTTTGCAATACTGGTAACCAGTTACTTTTCACCAAATATAGAATTTGATTTTAGTGTTTAGTTACGAGTTATTTTCCATAATGTGTTTGTTCATTAGTTACTAGGTATCAGTTACTTTCCACCAAAATAGCTCATTTTTCACCAGTTACTTTCCACCATTGGTAGAATTTGATTGTCATATTTATTCACAAGTTACTTTCCATTAAATTACTAGGCATCAGTTACTTTCCACCAACATTAGGTGTTTTTTAACCAGTTACTTTCCACCAAAAATAGAATTTGATTGTGTTGTTTATTCACCAGTTACTTTCCATCATGTGTTTGTTCATCAGTTACTAGGCATCACTTTCCACCAAAATAACTCACTTTTAACCAGTTACTTTCCACAATTGGTAGAATTTAATTGTGCAGCTTGTGCTAGTTATTCATCAGTTACTTTCCATAATGTGTTTACACTTAAGTTACTAGGCCTTAGTTACTTTCCACCAACATTAGGTGTTTTTTCACTAGTTACTTTCCACCAAAAATAGAAAGGTCAGGTTGACATTTCGACTACTTCGCTTTCGTCTTCAAGAACTTCGATGCAATATGTGTTCCCTCTCGCACAAACTCTTGAACCTTCACCTCAAAGAGATCAACAGTGGGAGCATAAGCACACTCAGCGAATTTATATATGATTGTCTCCTTGAAATCCCCCTTGAAACTTTTGCCGTTGAAACAACTCCTCAAATTTGTCTTCAAGTGACAGAGACAGTACGCATGATGACATCCAGGAAAAACCTCTGGCATTTTTTTCGAAAGGCCAACATTCCTATCCGAAATAAATGTTATAACCCGATCCGGAGAAAGAATTGCTTTCAGACAGAGTAGAAACCATGACCAGTTTTCCTCATTCTCTACATCAACAATTGCAAAAGCAAGAGGATACAATCTTGCAAAAAACAAATATGGAAGAAGAATGTTCGTACTTGCTTATGATGGAAAGTAATAGAGAGTTCATTACTTAATTTACAAAATTCCACCATTACTTGGAAGTAACTGATGAATATTAACAACCAATTGAATTATGCATGCTTTGTATAGAAAGCAACTAATGTAAACTAACTTATAAAAATTCACTGCTGAAACATAATACACTCACGACAAATCACAACTAGAAATATGGAAAGTAACTTGTACATAAGATAAGTAATGCAATACAAAATATGGAAACTTGTACATAAGATAAGCAACTAGAAATATGGAAAGTAACTAGTGTAACAAATGGAAAGTAACTAGTGGAGAACATCTAGTTTTCTGTAAATACAAAATAACTTATAGAAAAGATAAGTAATGTCAATATGGAAAGTAACTAACAATACACTACTTCAACTAAATACACTCATGACAATACACAACTAGAAATCTGAAATGTATCTAATCAAACTAATGGAAAGTAACAAGGAAAAATTAACTAGAAAGTAACTTATAGATAAAATAACTAATGGCATTACGGAAAGTAACTGACGGCTATTATATAAGAGTTTATAAAGTAACTAGTGAATAGAAGCAGGTGGAAAATAACTACCAAGAACCAATGCAAATTAACTTAATGTGAAACACATAGATGCAATTTCTAACCTTCATTGCCGTCCTTCCCCGTGGCAGCCAGCAATTGTCCCTTGAACTTGCCCTTCAAATGAGTACCATCTAGACATAGCAGTGGCCGGCAAAAGTTGAAACCTTCAATACAAGCATTCATGGCTACAAACAACCTCCTAAACCGACCAGTTTCCTCATTGACCTCAACAACAAAATGAGAACTTGGGTTTGCGTCAACTACAGACTGAGCATACTAGATAGTTGAAACCTTAAATACATGCACAACCCGAATGCTTCGATTTTGCCGCAGTTTGGGTGTGGTCCTTATACGACTTGAAAAATGTCGCAGCTTAACAAGTCTGACCAAAATTACAAAATATTCCGGTGTTCTACTTTAACTACTAAGAACTAGTAGATAGCGGAGAGTCCGAGTCGAGTCCACAGGGATTTAAGGGATTGAAATCGAACACTTAGCAAATTTCCTACTAATGAGTTGAGAAAAGATTGCAAGTCGAAAGTAAACTAAAATTGTACTAGAGGATTGATAATTATGAGAGAAAGGACCATAGGATTCTTAATCAATAACTAAGGATCTACCAGGTTTTTCAAAGATCAAGGCATGCAAACACGATGAATGGCTTCCTAAAAGTTGATAAGTGAATGGCTAGTTCTCCTTATCACTCGACAAGTTCTGTTTAGGATTCCTTGTCGGCAAGAACAATTATCGAAATATCAGTGACCGAATGATTAGTTACGTTCACTGCTAACGAACCCTCTTACTCAGATGAGTTCATCGCAACTACGAGCATAGATATGGATTAAGGTGTAAAAACGAGATGACTTCGCATCTCGATGGCCGAAACTACAAAGATAAGATGCATCAAGGATTAGGGATGGAACGTAGTGGGACTAGCACTACAATAGTGGGACTAGCACTATACAATCCCTAATCACGAATAAGATACCATCCGAGATATCATGGGACTAGCATGATCCTCTTATTTGGATGAATCCAATCCACGCCCTAACATACACAGGTTCTAGAACGATCCAAACATCCAGCGAGAAATCAACACCAATATATAGAGAAAACATAGATTAATCCATAAAACCAAATAATCGTGTATACAAACCCTAGATCTAAGAAATCCCTAGCAAAAACCCTAGTTACATCATAAGAATCCCATGGCTAGGGTTTTAGCTACTCGTCTTTAGGGGCCGATCCATCGATGGAAGTTGATGAACTCCTCCCGCCATGGATTTCCTCCAAAGAATCACCGAAGAAAAAGTGTAGAAAAGCTAGGAAAACTCTCTCCAAAAACGTCTGGAAAAAGCCCTCGAAAATCCCTAAACAATGACTACTTATAGCCCAAGAAACAACCTCCCACGGATTAGATCAAAGACGTCGATTTTTGCCTCTGGCCGCGTCGGATCGATCCGACTTTTGGAGGTTGGATCGATCTTACTCAACTTCCTGATGTTGCGAGCAACGCCCGAGCCGAATCGATCCAACTCTTGGAGTTAGATCGATCCTACGCCTTTACTTGCTGGTAACTCCCGTGCTGGATCGATCCAACTGTCTCGTCCGATCGATCGAACCGTTGTTGTTGCACTACATCCCGTGCTGGATCGATCCAACTGTTGAAGTTCGATCGATCCAGCCGTTGTTCATCGTCCCCTCGTTGGTTGAGTTGGATCGATCGAACCTGTTGAGGCCGATCGATCTAACTTATCAAAATCGCCAGAATACACCTGTTTTAGCTCCAAAGTTGAACTAACTCATAGGAGGGTCTGTTATACCTGAAATGGAATAAAAGTAGTCAGTCCAGCATTGCTCGGGGCCCAACAAAGCCAAATTACAAGGGTGTTTTGTGCACTTTTCAAGTCTTATCACACCCCCCAACTTGATCTTTGCTAGTGCTCGAGCAAAGCAAACAAAAATTAAAAGTAAAGCAGTAAATCTAACTAGCCACTTTCGTAGGTCTCACGATTGCACTTAGCATGTGCAACAAGCCTTTAAACCCCTGGGTGGCCCCAGTGGAGGAGTTATAGTCTCCTGAGGGTTTCCGGTGATGATACCCACAAACATCTATACATCCCCTTTAACATGCCATTCGAACTCCATTATAATACTCATTAATTCACATGCACTAAACAGAATCACTATCAATGAGAATATTCTTCAATCCATAGTCATATAAACATAAAGTAAATAAGAACCAATCAAAGCATAGTTCCAGCACTTCAACATATTTAATCATGGTTCAAAAATAACTTTGACTCTCCAGTGTGTGTATTTGGTTCCACATGTGTTAGAGTATCCATTATATCCAAACATTCCACCAGTCAAGGTCACAACTCTAAGCAAGCACATATTTTCCACTTACCACATAACAATCCCTGTCCTTTTTCTTTCATTTCTTTTTTTTTTCATTTTCACAAGGATCTCCAACCGTTTTACGCGAACAACACACCTTGTTAGGCACATTGCCCGGTTACTAAGTATGAAGTTCTTTTTTTTTTTTTTTTTTTTTCTGTTAGGTCATTCAACCGTTTTACGCGAACAACATGCTGGTTAGGCACCTTGCCCGGTTACTGAGTTGAAAGTCCTTTCTCTCAGTGTTAGGCAATCCAACCGTTTTACGCGAACAACATGCTGGTTAGGCACATTGCCCGGTTACTAAGTTGAATCCCCTCCACCTTGCACACACATATACTTTTTGCGGACAGAAAACTACATGTGTCCATGTATCTTCTGTGACATGTCCTAAAATCATAGATCTATCCTAGTTTCATGCTCAGAATCTAACTTCAACTCATTCACATGTGAAAGTGCTCAAGTGCAATAGGATATGTCAAGTTATCCCTAAATCATGGTAAAAGTGTTAAAGTACAGAACTCATGTCATGCATAGTTAAATTTACTGAGTTTTTTGTGGCATATGAATTTCTGAATAACTCATTGAATAATATTCTAAATGATGCAGCTTCATCAATAATCATCATAACTTCCTTCGTCCGACACGTTATAAGGGATGTATAACATTCGGTTATCATAAGATAAATAACTATGAATTCCTAGAATTCTACCCCCCAACTTAAATGTAATTGTCCCCAATTACACTAAGTCATAAAAAGAAAGCCTAGAATATAGGGTAGAGATAACATGAGAGGCTTCATACGAAAAAGTAACCTTGATGATAAACATATAACACACTCACAGATCAAGGTTAGGCGTGAAAACCAAGAAATAGAGTGATGGCTCCCAGGTGTGCATGCGACTGCATATATGCCCTGTAAAAATAAAGAAGGAACTCCCCGTGATGCATTAATGGAATATAAGGAATAGGCATGAAAATTGGAGAAAAATTCGGCAGCATTTCCTCTATTTATGCAATAAGCCCAAGGGCTGTACAAACATTCATCACAATGACAGAAATAGAAAAACTACTATCCCGAGCTTCCACCTGCAAGACACACAAATCAGGCACATTCATCCCCATACACATAGCTATAACCCAGCACAATCAGCGTCCCGCATCCCCCCCCCCCCCCCCCCCCCCCCAAAACCAAAAACAACTATGTATATAACATGCCAAGCAAGTACAAAAATAAGTCCATCCACCGCACAAGTCAAATCAAAACTGGCCAGCACACGGCCATAGACGCAAGAAACCTAAAAGATATACAGGTAATCTAAGCAAGCGTCTACGCACGAGCCTCAATGGTGGGGTGGGGCCTCAGGGTAGGATGGTGGATAGTAAGGTACGATAGCGAGCACGGGCGAAGGCGGGTGAAGGTCGTCAAGACGTGCCCGAATGTACGAAAGGTCTGCTCGGAAGGCCGCATCTCTCGCGTCGACAGCGTCCAAGCGCTGGTGTAACCGTGCCAACTCACCGTGGAACTCTCTGTATATCTCGCCTTGCGTAGGATGGTCGACTGGCCCGTACTCCAGTGCATGGTGGGATCGGCTGGGCCGCGGCTGACAGAGCAAAACACCCGCCCTCCGCATGTGGCCGAGGACCTTGCTCCAGGTGGCGGAACGAAACCGTGCCGCCAGAAGTGCATCCAGCGACACGATCGGCTCCCCCTCTGGAACTCGCTCCTGGCGCTGTAGAACCGCGGAGATAAGCCGAGGATGTGGGCAGGCGGCATCGTCATAGCTCGGCCGCATATCCAGCACCGTCATCCGATAGAACTGATCGATGTCCTCCAAGATCATCTGCGGGATACTCATCGCCCAGTCCTTGGCCAACAGCCACAGCATGCCCCATCTGGAAGACATTCCGTCGCAGGACATCGTCGACCAGCCACATGTGCGGTGGCAGCTCGGCACGAGAAAAGGTGTCGATGGGATAACGGTCCGGACGAAGAAACATGTAAGCGTCGATCTCCTGGACGTAATACTCGTCAACCGTCACTCGGTGGAGGTCGCGGCAGCATTTCGGAATTGACAATGCATCGCAGATCGCCCGGAGATTCAAAGTTACCTCTACACCGTCGATCATAGAAGTGAACCCTCGGGACGCGTACCGGTGGGATGTATCCTTGTCGCGCGCGTCCCCAAAAGGAATAGGTTGCATGTTCTGATAAAACATGCACACCAGCCGCGGATAGACAGTGGAGCTGGGCGTGCTCGACCGTGCGGAAAAACTCGACGTCGAAGGTGTACTCAAGGTTGAGCTCGCGCTGCCAGCGAGGATGGAGGCCACGGACATCGGTCGGAGCAGTCGACGGGTGGGATTTCATGCGCTTGGTTGGCCGCTGAACTTGTTGTGAGGAGGAAGTCACAGCCGACACCCTCCGCTTGCCAGACGACGGAGTGACTGCCTTCGAGGAAGATGGTGGGGCTCTCGAGGCTCGGATCGGCCGTGGCGGAGGTGGGGAAGAGGAAGAAGCAGGCGAAGATGCGGATGTTGCGGGAGAAGCACTCGTCGGAGCCGCAGTCAAGGGGAGGCGTTTGGCAGTGGGGGTGGAAGAAGACGCGGCGGCGGCTTTCCCTTTGCCGCCGAGGCCCTTCTTTGTGACATTCTTCGCACGCACCATAGTGGGACTGAAGACAAGGAACGGCGCCGGCGACGAGCAACTGAAAGCACGGAACCGCGGGCGGAGAGGTTGAATGGGTTTGGAGGAAACGGCGAGGCCGTAAGTGGGGAAGGAAGCCGGAGGAAGGGAATGTGGAGCGGTGGAGGATGGTGGTGAGAGGAAGTCTTGCCGGAGGTGAGGATGAGCGACGGTCGGAAGGGAAGACGAAAAACGGCGGCGACCGAGCGAAAGGAAAGGGGGAAAGCTGGATCGATCGAAGGGTGATAAGTGCCCTAGGATCGACCAAACCCCGGTTATAAACCCCTTTAAAAACACGACTTCGATCGATCCGTCCGCTGGGGTTGGATCGATCGAACGCCACGTGGCAACATCAGGTGAGATCGGGTGATTTAGTGAATAAAGGTGCCCGATCGATCAAACTTGGTGAGAAGGATCGATCGAACCTACTCAACTACACTCAAAGAGAGCGACCGATAGAAGGATCGATCGAATGTTGTAGGGCCAAAAACACCACGCTCTGTCACCAATAAATACCCCTTCGGATCGATCGGACCCGCTATGACGGATCGATCGAACCCGCTCACCTAGCTTCTCACATTGTCGGAGGGAAAGAGGGATCGATCGGGAGGTGTAGTGCCAAAAACACTACGCTCTGTCACGATTAAATGCACAAGATGGATCGATCCCGCTCTCAAGACCCGATCGATCGTTCTATATCCAGGAGTAAAGCCAAGACGGAGCGAAAAACCGATCGATCGGGTGCTTGCGAGGCAAAAACACCAAGTTCTGTCAATAATAAAGACACGGCTCGGACCGATCGGCCACCGTGAGATGGATCGATCCAGCACGGGGTGACGAAGAAAACAAAGCTTTATTCAAAGAAGGATCGATCGGTTCTACTTGGTTAGATCGATCGGTCGGGCCGAAATGCGAGAAAATGCAACAGAAATCGGGAATTTAAGCCGCTACAAACCCTGTAAAAGTATGGACCTCTCCAAGCCAAAAGAATTCAAGCATGGACATCCCCAAGTTCACTATTAACAGACCAATCACGGGAGCGATGACAGAAATATCAGACAATCAAATCCAACTAAACAACTAAGTAAAAATGACGCAAGCATGCAAAGAAAATAGGATAGAAACCAAACTAGAGAAACACACAAAAAGGATGGGTTGCCTCCCATCAAGCGCTTGGTTTAACGTCTCGAGCTCGACGCCATGATAGCGCAACTACTCAGGAAGTGGTTCGTGCAACCTCTGTGTGGCTTCTAAGGTCAGAGGATTTTCTATGTATCGTTTTAACCTTTGGCCATTCACTTTGAAGGTGGAATCAGAGTGAGGATGGCGGAGTTCGATAGCCCCATGAGGAAAAACTTGAGTAACTTCGAACGGACCAGTCCATCTAGATTTCAGTTTCCCTGGGAAAAGCCGTAATCTAGCGTTAAATAACCACACCCTATCTCCCACATTAAAAGTTCTTTGATCACTGAACCTCTCATGGTACTCTTTAGTCCTAGCCTTATAACTAATAGCATTATCATAGGCTTCACTACGTATTTCCTCCAACTCATTGAAAGGCAACGTTTTCAACTCTAAAGATAAAGGTGGAACTAAAGAAGGTAGAGCTGGAAATGAGGACGTAGGGGGTACCGACTCAATGGGAGGTTCTGTCCATGATATGCCGCCCACATCAGTAAGTAAATCAAGATTGTCAAAATCGTTTAACACATCTTCATTCTCCGACTTGAAAACTGAGGAAAAATCATGTAAATCATTATTGTCATCATTCTCAACCGGAAAAACAACATCCGTACTCATAACATCTTCATGCACATCGGAAAAATATTGTTCAAAAACATCATCCTCAACCACAATAGACATATCGCAACTATCCTCCAAACTCCCACATGGATTGTCATCATTCAGCAACAATGCAGGCAGTACATCATCCACACAACTATTCACTGCATCCTCATCAACCAACGCATTAATCATAAAACAGTCATCTTCATACGCATGATTCTTTGAGGAATGAAATATATTCAAACGTAATTCCATATTGTCAAATGTGACCGTCATAAAACCATCCCTACAGTTAATACAAGCATTGGCCGTAGCCAAGAAGGGTCTGCCAAGGATTATAGGGACCGATTTTCTTGTTTGCACTCCTGGTTCCATGTCTAACACCACAAAGTCAATCGGAAATACGCACCGATCAACCTTAACCAAAACATCTTCAAGGATTCCTCTTGGGGTCTTAATTGATCAATCAGCTAATTGTAGGGTCATGGCTGTAGGTTTCAGTTCTCCTATACCAAATGTAGAATATAAGGAGTAAGGCATGATGTTGACACTTGCACCCAAATCCAGTAGTGCTCCATCAATCGTGTGATTTCCTATAATGCATGAGATTGTGGGGGTGCCAGGATCCTTGAGCTTAGGAGGAAGATCACATCGAAGAATTGAGCTAACTTGCTCGGTCAGGAAAATCTTCTTAGACACATGTGACCTAGACTGTCGCTTATGTGTGCAAAGGTCTTTGAGGAATTTGGCATAAGATGGAATTTGTTTGATGGCATCAAGCAAAGGAAGATTAATATGCACTTTTTTAAACACCTCCATCATCTCATCTATTTTTGAATTTTTGAAAGGAGGGGAAGTAGGATCTGCTAAAGCCTCAGGGAAAGGAACCTTAGGAATATATGTTGTGGGATTTGGTTCTTTTTCCTTAGATGATGTCATGTGCGGTGACGCATGTAAATCTCCAATGGAGTCATGATGATTTGAATGTGGAGTGTCGGAGGATGAACTAGGTTCCTTTGCTGCACATGAGTTATTGTCTAATGATGTCTGAGAATGAGATGGATGTAAATCTTGATTATCTGTGGTTCCTTCAGGTTGCTCAATGTTGACAAAAGTTTTACCACTACGAAGGGTTGTCACGGCTTGTACATGTTCATGAGATGAGTTGACATGAGGTTGGCCCTTTGGATTAGGAACGGGTTGACTAGGTAATTGCCCATCTTCTCTCCTAGACAATGCATTTGCCAATTGACCCATTTACACTTCCATCTTAGCTAAAGATTGCGAATGAGAATGAAGTAATTGGTTATTAGCTTCAAAAGAGTCCAAGACCTTTAACAGTCGATCATCAATACCCGGACCTTGACTCGATCGTTGTGGATGAAGAGAAGATTGATTCTGAGGTCCTTGACTCTGGGAAGGTACATACGGTTTATTTCTCCAAGATTGAGATGTTTGATTTTGAAAAGGCCGATATGGAGGTCGAAATGATGAAGTTTGGCCTTGAGAGTTTGCAGGATATGATGATTGGAATTTTTGAGGATAATTCGTAGCTTGAGCACCTATGGCTGGCCTAGAAGGGAAAGAATTTGATTGTTGGCTTGGTGTTCTCCACGAAAAATTTGGATGATCTCTTAAACCAGGGTTGTAGGAATTGGAATAAGGGTCATAAGCTGGTTTAGATTGACCATAAACGGCATTAATGTGTTCCTGTACTAATTCCGGGTAATGACATGCTAATTGGCAATCAATAACATCATGACCAGGCGTAGAACATAAGAAGCACAGTTCCCCGGAGGGTGGAAGCAGAGGAGGAATAGAAGAATCACCCTGATTTGTCATTTGGGTCAGAACTTGATCGAGTTTCCTACTTAATGCATCAACCTGTTGAGCAATACGGGTTGACTCACTTACTTCAAGGATTCCTCGAGGATTGGATTGGGTGGAAGGCCCACGATTATTCCTAGAGGAGATGGCGTGGTGTTGAGAGTTTTCAGCAAGTCTCTCAAAAAGCCTCCAAGACTCGTCCAGGGGGTTTGTAATGAAAACTCCCCCACATGCAGCATCTATAGTTAGTTGATGTT
Organism: Narthecium ossifragum; assembly: GCA_963920575.1. Classification (NCBI taxonomy): domain Eukaryota; kingdom Viridiplantae; phylum Streptophyta; class Magnoliopsida; order Dioscoreales; family Nartheciaceae; genus Narthecium; species Narthecium ossifragum. Next base: position 24,937,650 of record OY986970.1, on the reverse strand, counting down.
TTTCCTTAAGACCCTTATAGAAATGCTCTACTACGGCCCATTGAGGAAATTGGTGGTGAGGACATTTCCTAAGGAGTTCCCTATAACGATCCCAAGCCTCATGAAATGCTTCATCGTCGGCTTGTCTAAAGGAGGAGATTTCGTGGCGAAGGTCACTGGTCTTGGTAATCGGGAAAAATTTCTCAAGAAATTGAGCTTGTAATTGAGGCCACGTAGTGATTGATCTAGGTTCTAGAAAAGTAAGCCAGTGTTTGGCTTTACCTTTCAGGGTAAAAGGGAATAATTTAAGCCTCCAAGCATCTTCTGTAAAGTTATTTACCCTTACTGTAGAACTAATCAGAATAAATTCCTCTATATGATTGTAGGGGTCCTCATGCGATAAGCCATGGAAGGTTGGTAAGGATTGTAAAAATTGTGGTTTAATCTCATAATGGGCCGCTCCATTACCGGAGGTTGAATACAGGAGTTAGAGGTGAAAGAAGTTGGGACATAAAAGTCTTTCATGGCCCTACGACCCTGGTTTTCAGGTTGGTTAGGATTGTCATTAGGCCCAAGATTGTCCTTAGGGTTATCCATAGCTAAATGAGTAGGAGAAGAGACCGACAATTTATGCGATGCAGAACAAGAAGCAAAGAATTCCTTCAATGTAAGATCAAGATCTGGGTCCTTATCATCACTCATCAACACATCATACAGATCATTCAAGGTTTAGAAATGCAAACATTGCAATCTCGATAATGTGTTGTTGGCGTTCGCTCCTTCACCGCTCGGAAGGATGCCGCTTTGTTCTTCACCTACTGATCACAAAAAGATATGGAAATATTAGCACTGAAACTATTTTTGGTCTTTTATAGAATAAAGGACAGATAAAAACTAATTAAGCAAGAAATTATACTAAGTAAACAACTCAAAACACCGTACAAATCCCCGGCAACGGCGCCAAAATTTTGATACGACTTGAAAAGTGTCGCAGCTTAACAAGTCCGACCAAAATTACAAAATATTCCGGTGCTCTACTTTAACTACTAAGAACTAGTAGATAGCGGAGAGTCCGAGTCAAGTCCACAGGGATTTAAGGGATTGAAATCGAACACTTAGCAAATTTCCTAATGATTAGTTACGTGTTCTGTGTTCTGTTTAGGATTCCTTGTCGGCAAGAACAATTATCGAAATATCAGTGACCGAATGATTAGTTACGTTCACTGCTAACGAACCCTCTTACTCAGATGAGTTCATCGCAACTACGAACATAGATATGGATTAAGGTATAAAAACGAGATGACTTCGCATCTCGATGGCCGAAACTACAAAGATAAGATGCATGAAGGATTAGGGATGGAACGTAGTGGGACTAGCACTATACAATCCCTAATCACGAATAAGATTCCATCCGAGATATCATGGGACTAGCATGATCCTCTTATTTGGATGAATCCAATCCATGGCCTAACATACACAGGCTCTAGAATCAAGTGCAAGTAAGAACGATCCAAACATCCAGTGAGAAATCAACACCAATATATAGAGAAAACAGAGATTAATCCATAAAACCAAATAATCGTGTATACAAACCCTAGATCTAAGAAATCCCTAGCAAAAACCCTAGTTACATCATAAGAATCCCATGGCTAGGGTTTTAGCTACTCATCTTTAGGGGCCGATCCATCGATGGAAGTTGATGAACTCCTCCCGCCATGGATCTCCTCCAAAGAATCACCGAAGAAAAAGTGTAGAAAAGCTAGGAAAACTCTCTCCAAAAACGTCTGGAAAAAGCCCCCGAAAATCCCTAAACAATGACTACTTATAGCCCAAGAAACAACCTCCCACGGATTAGATCAGAGCCGTCGATCTTTGCCTCTGGCCGCGTCGGATCGATCTGACTTTTGGAGGTTGGATCGATCTTACTCCTTAACTTCCCGATGTTGCGAGCAACGCCCGAGCCGGATCGATCCAACTCTTGAAGTTAGATCGATCCTACGCCTTTACTTGCTGGTAACTCCCGTGCTGGATCGATCCAACTGTCTCGTCCGATCGATCGAACCGTTGTTGTTGCACTACATCCCGTGCTGGATCGATCCAACTGTTGAAGTTCGATCAATCCAGCCGTTGTTCATCGTCCCCTCGTTGGTTGAGTTGGATCGATCGAACCTGTTGAGGCCGATCGATCTAACTTATCAAAATCGCCAGAATACACCTGTTTTAGCTCCAAAGTTGATCTAACTCATAGGAGGGTCTGTTATACCTGAAATGGAATAAAAGTAGTCAGTCCAGCATTGCTCGGAGCCCAACAAAGCCAAATTACAAGGGTGTTTTGTGCACTTTTCAAGTCTTATCAGGTCCCCACCAATGAAAATTATTAGCCAAACGGGTTTTTTATAAATACGGCTGCGACTGGTCCAAAAAAAAGTGCATTCGGGCTGTGCAAACGCACTTCCAAACAGAGCCTTAATGATATTGATAGCCTTCTCTATCGCAAACCTACAAGGTGCAGTATAAGAGAACGGGAGGGAGGAGAGGAATGTACGTAGTTCATGATCGATATGGATGACCTTTCACATCACAAACCTACAAGTGTAGTACAGAGATGTAGTTAGCTTTTACTAGGCAGAAAGTAATCATTTACAATAATAAAATAAAATCAAACGTACCATTAAATCAGTATAAGAGAATTGAAGGAGGAAGACGTCAAAGATGAAGAAGAATTTGATCAAGACCAGTGTATCACACTGTTCTCTTAAGCGTTTTTTGCACACCACTGTAGCTTCTGGTTCTTTAGGCAAAAAGCTCCCATGGTACAACGATCCACTGCAATCGGAGTAAAGCCGGCCGTTTGATCGCCCTTCGAGCTTCAAGATGGTAAGGTATGGGGTCCTATTTATAGGCTACATAGGCTAGTTGATCAACTACTTAGTGGGAAGGTGAAGATACTCGCCACGTCATCAGTAACTGCTGCCACGTCAGCGCCATGTCATCAGTAACTGCCACCCAGGAGAACATGGGTGCCACACACGCGCGTGCACATGTGTGTGCCTCTTTCTAGTTTTCACAGACATTCAAATTATAGATGCACTAAGACTCTATATAAATTAGAGAAATGTTTTAGTTCCAAGCAATGTGGGACTAAATATTTACACACACTCATATGGGCTTCATATGCTCTCTTCTAAATTGGGCTTTAGCAGACCCATTTAATTCAATACCTATTTTTAAGACTTATCCCACTCCTTCACCATAGGAGTTTTGGGCCTTATGAAAAGCCTTAAATCCAACAGTTAATGATATGGATAGCATTTAGCATGGCAAACATAGTACTAATAGAAAAGTGTTGTTGATTACTCATATAGATGACCTTCTATGTAGTGTAGCAACTAGCAAACCTACAAGAGGGCAGTTTTTTATTGAAGATGTTTGAGTAACTACATGCAACCTGAGACATCCTCTTCCGAATGGTTTTTCTTATCTCTTAGAATATATTAATATTAACTCAGATTCATCCATTGACTTAAGCTTTTGGGTTGAGTGGTTAGAATTTTTTTATGGTATTAGAACGGAGGTGTTGTGTTCAAATCACGTATCGCGCATTTTCGCATCGGCTTAATCTTTTGAGTTGAGTGGTTAGAATTGTTTCATGGTATTCCTCCACACACACGTGAGGGGCGTGTTAGACCATATTAATATTAAGTCGCCCTCACCTATCGGCTTAAACTTTTGGGTTGAGAGGTTAGAGTTTTTTCATTATCCTCTAAATTTTTTTTATATTATTCATTCTTAAAACCATTTTGATACATAAGACGGACTCATATATTTTGAACATGTCCCTACTTTAATCCAATCTAAGGATGGAGGGAGGATTTTCTCATATTTGATGTCAGCTTCCATCAGAAAAACTTTTGAACTTCAAATGTCAACACTGATATTAGAGACACCACTTTCTCAACAGAGGTTTTAGTTCGAGTCATGCAGAGACGGGTAGATATTTTAATAAAGTGGCTAAGCATTTTGGTTTCTGCTTGTGAAGGATAGATCGGTGAATATTTCATTTGACATGCATACAGATGAAAAAGAACAATAAAGATGACAATTTCTTGATGTTGATAATGAACTTTGGAATAGTTCCAACGAAGGAAAGGCATTTCAACGTGTCATCGGAGCTTTAACAAGTCAAAGAGGATCATCGCTAACCAACTGAATATCAGGATCAAAGGGTCAGGGCATTAACGTGCAAGCATCTCTAAAATAATGCAACCAAGGCTCCATATTTCAGGCCTCCAAACCTGAATAATGAGAACTTAAATGCCATGCGTAATTTAGGAGACGTATAAAAATTATTTTTGGATACAGAAGAAAGAGTAAAGATAGCTTTAGACTATAAATCTATGAACTATTCATCTTCCAACGACTTAAACTTTTGTATTTAGTGTTTAAAGTTACATGGTATCAGAGCAGAGGTTATGAGTTAGAACCTCGAAGGGATGTTATAGAAAGCATCTAAAATGTGATTCCAATATGCTGACCTCTAAACCCATCTAGAACGTAGTTTCATTGCAAGATGTTGGCTTGTTTGCATCATGTATATATGTAGTTAGACCGACACAATACGTTCTTTGCAAGATGTGGGTTTGTTTGCCTACTGAGGTGGCATGACGTTCTGGAACTGCTCCAAGAGATCAAGGATTGGCGCTGGTATGTTGGCAGAGTCTCCACCTTAGTTGCGGTCAATGCGGCAGGGTGCGGTTGCGAGTCTGCTGCCGTACTATCTTGCGCAGGCCAGACATCCCTCGCGCCATGCATAAGCAGATTGCGCAGCACACCTATCAAAGCTTGTCCGCTGAGGTTAGACAGACACAATACGCACATACGTTCTTTGCAAGATGTGGGCTTGTTTGCCTCAATCCATTTGTTAACACTAATTCAATTTGTTCAAATCACCCCTCTATTTATCAGAGGGAGTTACTGTTTAGCAATAAGATCATGAGAATTTTGATAGAAAAGACAACTATAAACTGGAGTCTACCAAAATAAGCCAAATACTACTAATCTATTATATAAGATCATGTGCATTCTATCATGCAGCTGAGAATGCTCGATCCAAGTTATGCTCTAATATATCAAACGATCAAGATGAAGCCACGTGGAAGAGAGCAGTGGAGGGTGGTGGTTAGCAAGTGGTTAGGAGAGAGAGAAGAGTAGTGGGGGATGGTGGTTACCCGTGCCAGGTGGCACGTGGGCCACCTAGGGATGTCAATTTGCCCCACCCCGACGGGGTCTCGCCCCACCCCGTCCCTAATGGGGCGGGTTCGGGGGACCCTACAGGTTCGGAATCGTGTTTAGGGACATGTGTAAAACCCCGATCGGGGTCGGGGCGGGGTCGGGGAAGGACACCCCCATCCCGCCCCGCCCTGATTGCATATTGGTAATAATTAATATAGTGATATATTACCCCACTATAATTCGTTTTCCTAAAAAGTCTTAACCTAATCAGCAACCTATTTCATTTAATGCATCTTTATACCCTAAATTCCTAATCTACATATGCCATCTCCTTTCTAGATGATTCTCTTTATACCCTAAAAATTAGGGATGGCAATGGGACGAGGTGGGGGCGGGGTTCAGGTGTGTGAGACGGGGAGCAGTAACTATCGGGATAGGACAGAGTCAGGGTCAGGGGAAGGGGATCCCACCCCATTGCCATTCCTAGCCCACCTAGTAACTTATAAGAAGGTATAATGATGACTATCCTAACTTTATTTGTCTAAGAATGCACAAGGATGGATCATGGATACATACTTGTCGATTGGTATGTATAGAGCTATTCATGAAGCCTACATGCTCAAGACATTTCAATCAAATATTATTTCAATTCACTCTGGTAATAATAATAATAGAATTATAAGTTGGAAGACATTTCTTCTAAAATCTTGGAATGGAATCAACACAAATAATTATAATCCGTCCGGGAACTCTGATAAGATCACTCCTTGGAATTAAGCTTGGGCATGGACGAGAGCAAGGAACTCCTTGAGGTGGCGGTTGTAGACGCAAGGCCTCTCCAGCGGAACAAGGTGCCCTGCCTTCTCTATCCCACTCAGTGTCGTCTTCTCCCCCAGTTGCCTGCCATGCATGCATGCAAGCATTTGATCAGCTAGAGAGCCCTTTCTCACCTAGTTAGTTAGAGAGAGAGAGAGAGAGAGAGAGAGAGAGAGAGAGAGAGAGAGAGAGAGAGAGAGAGGGAGAGGGAGAGAGGAACTTAGAACTTACTCCTTCAAGTTCCTTGCAAGCTCTATGTTGAACATGTTGTCACTCTCACCCCAAAGCAATAATATCCTCTGCAACAGATTCACTTTTTAAAGTTCAGTAATCAAGTAAAAAATAAGCAAATCTCAATCATGGGATGAAATTGTGGGATTTCCATTGATCAGCCGTTGAGATGAAAATCATTTTCTTTCTTATTTTAGCTGGAAAAAAAGGTAGAAGTGATCTTAGTCGTTGGATGATATATCTAACGGTTGAGATTAATTACTGTAGAACCCCAAATTCTTCCTAAATTAATATCATCTGTGTCCACACTCAATTGAAAACTGAGGACTCATAAATGATGTGTATTTAATTAACTTGTTAACTTGTTTGAGGCTTGAGATATATATATATATATATATATATACTAGGTGGACCGCCCTGCCACCTGGCAGGGTAACCATCAGGTTAATGGGCGATTCAATTATAAAAACCAAATTTAATAAATGAATTAGTATGGATACTATATAAGGTTGATTGTATTAGATTAGTATACTATAACTATAGGATAAATATAATTGTATAAATTTAATCAATCTTATAAGGGTGGTTATTATGCATAACCGTTTTTGCTCCTTATAAGGTTGATATATAATATATATAATATAATCAACCTTATAAGGAGCAATAACGGTTAAACCTGCATTAATTCATATCCCCTAAGTTTCTTTATATATATTCCCTAAGTTTGCTTTATATAAAACTGCATTAATTCAAATCAACCTAAGTTCTATTAATATTATCTTATGCTAAGACTTATATATTATTTTATATACCCTAAGTTAGACTTATAATATTTTTATATTTTATTAGCTATGTTTTATGGTGGCAGTGAACAAAAAGCTACGACCAACCTTCGAACCCTGAACCACCTACGCGTCAACACAGCCGTCTAACCAGACAAACTACAAGGAGTTTGTTAAAATTTTATATTAGTAATAACTAAAAACTGTGTCAGGGGCACAGGTGAGTACTAGTATATATATATGAAAGAATAAAAATTTGATAGTGACTATGATCATTATGACTAGCAACTTCATTTCATTCAAAGTAGTTTCTTAACAATCCATAAAAAAGAATCGAGACACAAAGCTTAAATAGTTGTACGGGGTCATAATTATTTACCGGGTAAATTACAATTATAGACATTGTGGTTTGGGTCAAGTTTCATTTAAGGCCCTATAATTTCAAAACTTTCAAATAAGGCCATTATATTTGGATTTCGTTTCAAATAAGGCCGGCCAACGCCGTTTATGGTTTGATGGTAAATGAGTCCCGTGCAAATCACAAGACCTTAAATGAAATTTGACCTAAACCATAGGACTTTAAAGTGAATCTTGATCCAAACCACAGTACCAAAAAATATAATTTACCCTTTATATTTTATGATCACGTGATATCATGTGACTCATCTACCGTCAACCCACTAATGATGTCAACGTCTAGGGCCTTATTTGAAACAAAATTCAAACGACGGGACCTTATTTAAAAATTTTAAATCCATAGAGCATGAAACTTAACACCACAAGGGCCATCATTGTTATTTACCCTTATTTACTCTAGTAAAAAGAAGCTGTGATGCGAGGCAAAGAGGGGGGGGGGGTGGGGGGGGGGGGTCCCGACCCCGACCCCCGGACTCCCTTGGTGGTCATGAAGGTAGGTCGGATGCTTCTCTGAGGAAGGAGAGCAAAGGTGCAGGAAGAAGACTAGGGAGGAAGGATGCCTATGCTGCAGCGGCGGGTCTGCGGCCATGGTCCCCAATAGTGACGGAGGAGGAGCTCAAAAGACTGGGACCGGTGTACTCTGATGAGGTGGTGCTCAACGATGAGTTCATGGAGAGTTGCAGCCAGAAATGAAGGTACTCAGTCTTTGGTCGGTTTTTGGGTCTGAGACTCCTTCTAGGAGTGCTGAAGAGTAAGCTTTCATATATTTGGAAGACCACACATGGATTCAAGATTATAGACATAGCTAAAGGGGTTTTCATTGTTAGATTTGAGAATGAAGTAGATTTTCACAATGTCCTTACTATGGGACCATGGTCGGTAAATGGAAGGATGATGTCCCTTCTCCGATAGAGAGAGGAAAAGTCCAGTGACGGAGGACTTTAGCAAAGTTTCGGTCTGGATTCGCTTGCCTGAGTTGTCGATCGGCTGGTTTGAGAAGGAGGCTGTGATGAAGATATTGGCCACCGTGGGAGTACCCTTGCAAGTTGATTTGGTGACGGAGGACATTGATCGGAGCCGATATGCTCGAGCTTGCGTCGATTAAGGTGGGAGTCAGGGTAAGAACTAGAACTAGTGCCAGATTTGTGGATTTCATATATGAAAATGTGAAAATTTGTGAGCGGTGTGCAAGGATTGGGCATGGGGCTGGTTCTTGCAAAAGTCCGGCGGCTCCTACAACAAAGAAGTCTGCAACTACGACCATTTCCTCTTTAGATGAGGGTGAAGGGGCCTCGGGGATGGACAAGGACTCTCCTCCTGGATTTAAGGGGGAAGGGAAAAGGACAAGGGTGCAAATGGAAAATAACTCACTGGAAAAGGAAGCAATCCCATGCGAGGTGCTTGCGACAGCTGCCGGTGAGTGGCATGTAGTACAGAGATTCCGGCGAGGTGGAAGGGGTGAACCACGTGGCACGATCATGCGTGGACAGCGTATGGACACACATCCAGATGTAGCGGATGGCGCGCACGGGGCACCACGTAGCGAGAGGACGGCGGCCAAGCCATTAAGCGCAGGGAATTGTACAGCTGGTGGAGGGGACCAGCGCATGGGTAACGGTTTGCAGGGAGGTGATGACGGTGAGGGATCTCACGTGGTGGGCGGCGGCGAAGATGCTAGGGTTGTTAGGAATAAAAGAGGCGAAGGGTCTGGAAAGGTGAAAGAAAAGGGCACGTGGGAAGATCCTGAGGCGGGGAAGATTGATGGGCCTAACTCTCAGGAGCCCATGGTCTTCAAAGCGAACAACGCGGACTTATCCAAAGATAAGACACCGTTGGAGTTAACTGAAGAGGAATTGGAGTCAGGGCATGAGGAGAGTTTTCAGAGGTTGAAGAAAGCTTTCGAAACTCAGGAGGTGGAACCCATGGCTGTAGCAGTGGAAGGAGATCAGACTGCCATTCACATATCACATGAGGAGGAGGAGGATGTACCATTGGTGAGTATGTTGGTTAAAATGGGTCAGAAGAAAAGACGGTAGACGAGCAACTAGCGATAAAGGAGACAGTGATCAAATGAATTTTCTGTTCTGGAATAGTCGCGGAGCTGGGACAAGGCGTGCGGTGAGGTCCTGCCTATGCTTCTTCAATAACCATGCGGTGTCTCTGTTACTTTTGATTGATGTTCTAGTAGATGGGGTGAAGCTTAGGTGGGTACAGAGGAGACTAGGAAAAAGTTGGGGGACCTTTCTTCTTCCCTGTCAAGGCCGGCATGGAGGAATAATAGCCTTGTGGATGTTGGAGATTGGGAGAGTCTCATTCACCAATTGGTCATCACAAACTTTGCATGGTGTTGTTTCTAGTCCAGTGTTTGGGCATGTGGCCATATCGGCTGTGTATAAATTGGGCAATATCTTGGGAAGTTGTATAAATTGGAAGAGGGTGGAGACTTATCAGATGAGGATTATCTTTTGCCTCGCTAGCTGGAAGGACAATGGGAACATCTCATGTTGCTACAGGAGGCTAGAGCTTCACAGCGGTGTCACAAAGAATGGCTTTTGTCTGGAGATAGGAATTCTAGCTTCTTTCATCAGTTAGTGAAGTTTTGAGCACATAAGTCAAAGATTAAAGAAATTGTGCTTGATTCAGGGGAGGTTGTCATGGACCAGAAAGGTATTGGGCTTGCTCTTCAACATCACTACGAGAGAGTTTGGGGAGATGATCCTAATTTCCTGAGTTATTTACTGGCCGATTTACCAGCAATCAGTAGTATATGGAAAGGCTGGTTGGTTGACGAGGTCTCTATGGAGGAAATTAAGAATTCTGTCTTCAAGCTTGGAAGGAACAAATGTCCTGGTCCAAATGATGTTCCGGCTGAATTCTTCATGGCAAATTGGAACATAGTAGGAGCTGATTTCAGTGAATTGATCATGGATTTCTTTCAGCATGCTACGTTACCACCGGCATGGAATGAATCATTTATATGATATAAATGATTGGTGCCTAAGTGTAAGTTCCCAAGAAGAGTTAAAGAATTCTGGCCTAGCTTCTGTAATGTGAGCTCTAAGGTTATAACATCCATTCTTGCTTCTAGACTGAAATGTCTCTTGGAGGAGCTAGTTGGATTACAGCAATCTACGTTTATTGAGGGGCGAAGCATCCTAGATAGCATCGAAGTTGCTCATAAGGTTTTGCACTCGATGGCAATAGCTTCTAAGTCTCGTAGTCTAATGGTGCTTAAAGTTGATCTCATGTTTGCCTATGACAAGGTCAATTGGAATTTTTTGGAGGAAATCATGCGGAGAATGAGCTTTCCTTATAAGTGGATTGGCTGGGTGATGCTGTGTGTGAGAGGATCTATGTTCCCATTCATTGTTAATGGGGAAATTCATGGAAGAGTGAAACCGAAATGTGGCATTCGGCAAGGAGATCCCCTATCTCCATATTTATTTGTCCAGGTTCAAGAAGTTTTATCACGGTTGCTTGATTCCCCTAGCTCAAGATTAGAAGGCATTCAAAATGAAGAATTCGGAGGTGAGATTGTCCCATCTACTGTATGCCGATGATAGCTTGATTGTAACACGGGCCACTTGTATGGAAGCTAGAAGGCTCCGGCTTAAGCTCACTCAGTTTAAACTGCTCAGTGGGCTAGAAATGAACCCGTCTAAATCGAGCATTAAGTTCTCTCGGGTGATTGATAAGCAGAGGAGGATTGCTATATGTGGGATTTTGAAAGTAGGGGTTGCTACGGACAGCTGGAAATATTTAATTAGGAGCTCCAATTAGTGAGAAGAAGCTAAAGGCAAAGGACTTCGCACCTATGGTGGAAAAGATGGTCAGTAAGGTTGTGGGATGGCAAGGAAAGAAGATTTCTGAGGCTGGCAGGGTGATTTTGGTGAAAACCGTGCTTCAAAGTATACTTGTGTATGCTATGTTTACAACAGACATTCCTTGCAAGGTGATTTGCCAAATGGAACGAATTTGTAGGTCCTTTTTATGACAGGGGAGGAATGAGGTGTGTAAACCTAAAGAGTTGGGAGGCCTTGGCATGAAGGACTTCTCTTTGTGGCAGAGGGCCTTGAAGATGAAAAGGGCTGCGGCTTTCCTAGAGAAGGAGGAAACTATTTGGACTAGAATTGCAGCTGCTAAATACCAGTGGAGAGGAAACCTTCCTGGGGCTTTGAAGAAGAAGGGGTCTAGACATTGGAGGTCAGTTCGCAAGGCAGTAGAGGACTTGCGATGGGGATTAAGGTGGGCTCCTGGGCAGAACACCAAAGTTAGTGTTATGTAAGACCAGTGGGTTCTCGATGAGGCTTTAGCTATGAAACCAACCATCTGTTGGGGTGATCTGACAGTGGAATTACTAGTTGGTGACTTGATGAACAGGCATGGCTGGAACAGGGAGCTTCTGACTGATCTCTTTCATCCAGAAACTGTTAGAGCTATTTTGGCTATGCCTGTTCAGAGGAATAAAATGGATGAAGCTAGGTGGGAGTATAATGGTACAGGGCATGTTACAATCTCTTCTGCTCATCTCTTATTGAATCACAGGTTTCGAGCAAGCTATCGGTTGGCCCACGAGTCAAACAATTTTTGTGGAAGGCTATCAAAGGGAAGCTTCTTGTTAGAGATGTGCTGTGGAGATTTAGTTGTGCAGCGGACAGAAGCTGTCCTAGATGTGGAGATTGTGCTGAAACATTGGATCATTTTCTTGTTGAATGCCCTCATACGCGGGAGATGTTTGACATTCTTTTGCGGGATTTGGGAGTTGGCATTTGTGACTGGAACCATGAGCATCTCATTGCGGCGCTATGTCTCTCATCCAGACAACAATGGGTCCTTCAATTGAAAGCGTTGCTGGGCTATGGATTGTGGTGTTTATGGAAAGATCACAATCGACGGGTGTTTAATGGCGAGGGGTGATCACCAATGGTTTTGGCGTGCAGAAATAAGAGGTTAGCAGAGGAGTCATTGCTCGGTTTTGGAAATGGTAGCAGGAAACATTGGGGAGGTAGAAAACATGACCTTTGGTTGTATAGGGTTGATGCTTCATATAGTCTTGATACAGGGGACTCAGCGATTGTGGTGAAGGAGATCCATGGTACAGGTAAATATTCCTGGGCGAAGGGAGAGGGAGTAGAGGCTAAGCATGTTTTTGAAGCAGAAACCAGTGCCATCTTAAAAGCCTTGATTTGGGCCCAGGAAAGGCATAAAAGCAAAATTGTCATTGAATCCGATGCTCGGGATGTGGAAGAAATGATTAATGGATCCAGGATATGGCCAAGGGATATGGAGCATCTTGCAAAGGAGGTGTGGAAGCTGGTTCTTGGTTTTGAATCTGTCCTGTTTTTGTCTATTCCTAGAGGTGCTAATGACATGGCCAACAGAGTTGCCAAATGATGCATAGTCCAGGGCACCAGTTTTTATTGGCAACAAGATGGGGTCTAAGGCGCATGCTGTAAATAATTCATAGCTGTATAGCTCAATTCATCCAAAAAAAAAAACCCTTAAATAATTATACTGTTTAATAATTATAGATCTGGCCGGCTAGAAGATGGTGAATGATGAATTAATTACCTGAGGCAAACTGGGGACGGTAGTGTCCTTGTTGCTCATGACCAAGCCCTCCAGCAGCTCCGCCCTCTCCTTCCGGTTGTTGAACATTACCTAGATCACCATTAATTTCCATAAGCCAGTCAAACATATATAACACCTGCAGGCTCTCCTGCCCTTATCTTCGAGCCAACAACTATAACATATGCTAATTATTCAAATTTCCTATTATATTAGTTAGAACAGAGGCAGAGAGCACGGACCCATTAACAATGATGAATTAATTATTCAAATTTCCTGCATGCACCATCGGACGCAAAAAAACAGCTATTATATATATATATATATATATTAAGAGCCATGAACTCCGAGTAGAGCAGTCATGTAGGCTTAATCAAGGATTGGTATAATTTTAGAAGATATATTTTCTGTCATTCAAAATTCTGCATGATATAGATCTAGTATAGTGTTCTTCTATCTTTTCTTTGTTTTTCTTTCTAAATGAATCCATTCTGTGGATCGTCACCTAAGCTGCGTAAGGTACCGTAAGCCCAAGGCCGGCCCGATCAATTTTGAGGCCCTAGGCAAATAAATCAAATGAGGCCTTTAAGTATTTACTAATCATAATTAATAAGAAATTAAATTAATTAAATATGATAAATTTATTTAAAAATCATCATTCTAGCTTTTTGGGCTGCGAGTAGAGCAGTCATGTAGGCTTAATCAAGGATTGGTATAATTTTAGAAGATATATTTTCTGTCATTCAAAATTCTGCATGATATAGATCTAGTATAGTGTTCTTCTATCTTTTCTTTGTTTTTCTTTCTAAATGAATCCATTCTGTGGATCGTCACCTAAGCTGCGTAAGGTACCGTAAGCCCAAGGCCGGCCCGATCAATTTTGAGGCCCTAGGCAAATAAATCAAATGAGGCCTTTAAGTATTTACTAATCATAATTAATAAGAAATTAAATTAATTAAATATGATAAATTTATTTAAAAATCATCATTCTAGCTTTTTGGGCTGCGAAACTACTGATTAAATTTTTATATTTAAGTTTAGCTAATATATATTTTTTAATAGATAACATAGTTAATCTATTTAATCTTTCTTATGACATGATTGCTTGCAAGTAAGATTTTATTAGCTTCTTTTGAAAAGCTTCTTTTTGCAGAAACAACCGTTACATGTATTATCAACAATATTCTAATACACGATAGAGGTATTCGGAAAACAATCTACCCTTTTGATATAGTTCAAGTTTTGAATTGGATTGTTATTTTCTGATGGCAAAACTTCTTTCAAAAGGTTTAGTTCATGATATAAATCCAAGCCATCAATAGTAAAGTTATAAATTAACTAGAGAACAAAATTTATGGACACATGTCTATATCAAGTCCCAAGAATTTTTTTGCTAACCATACATGCATTTTCCAAATTCCAAGTGAGGTAACTAAGGGGCCTTTTAATGAGGCCTAACAGCTATCTTTACATTAATTACAAGGTTTGGGGGCCTAACGGTTTAATTAGAAACCTAATAAAACATGAATTCAATAACTTGGTTTTTTTAATACATATATAGGCCCTAAATTCTTAATTAGGAATAAAGCATGAATTCAATAACTTAGATTTTTTAATATATAAGTCTAAATTTCTTAATAAACATATAATTTAGAGGCCCACTTTCAAGTGGGGGCCCTAGGCAGCCGCCTAAGCTGCCTAGGGGTTGGGGCGGCCCTGCGTAAGCCCAGCGTAGGCGTTGGGTTAATCCTATAAGTCACGTAAGGTACTGTAAGCCCACGAGCATAAGAAAATTCTAGAAGAAAGTAAAAACATAAAAAAGAGAAGAAGTTGATATAAGTCGTTGACTGATATTCAATTGCAGAAATATGAAACAGAAAGAAATATATAAAATTTCTCTTCTAAGATATATATCTTCTAAGATTAAGTCTACATACATCTAGAATCATGGCATCTACATTTGTAAAACGAACTAATAAAGTAACAAATAAAAAAGTAAAAAAATGCTCAATTAGTAGAATTCTCTTCTGAATTAGAACCTCTTAATCAATGGCAATCCTAGATGTCTCGAAGAATGACATTACAAGATTGGATTTCTTGATCTAAAATCGCTAATAGCAATTAAGACTGTTGAAAAGACGGTAACGGTTGATCAAGAAGGTCAGACTATCAAACTAATGTCTGAAGAAGATCTAGATCCTTATATGAATAAATATAATTATATCCATCTTGGATTAATACAAGTGGCATATAAGCCCTTGACTCTTCAAGAATTGAATGCATCCATTCTCTTCTATTTATGGGACGCACGTTGATAGAATTGGCCTCAATCTCTAATGGAAATAATGGAGAATAGCTTGAGTTATGGTCCAGTATATATTAATGTTTTTCCAAATTTAAGTCTGTCTCTGACAGAGCCGAATATATTAGAAGCTACGAGTTTAAATATTAAGACTCATGGATATGAATTCTTACCACAATAAAAAAATGATTGCAATTGTTTATCGAATTCATTATAAAGTTCTTAGCACCTTAGCCCCAAAGGCAAAACAATTTACTCCTCCGGGGAAAACAGTGCTAATAGAAACAAATTTGTTATCTTCTAGAATTGCTACTAATCGACAAATAAGATGAGATGAAGTGAATTTTCCGAAAAGCTGGATTATACCGAATGCGGTTCCATCCAGACCAGTAGTTAATGAAGAGATAGATCAAATATCCAAATAGGATTATAAAGTTTATTGATATCACGACTCCATCCAGAAAGTCAATTTTTTTCAAATGGAGTACCAATTAAAGCAATTAGAATATCTTACTCACAAATTCCTCATGGAATATATGAACAATAGTCAAATACAAACTCTGAAATGAGTGTTTCGTTATAACGGACTTCAGTTCAGGAAGTCATGTAAGGCAATTCATTAATAAGGAATATCAAGAACTCTATAATAAACAATTTAGGGATTTGTTTTTCTCGAATTTCGATGAAAAACAACAACAGAGATATAAGAAGTTATACTTCAGAAATTTCGAAGCAAAAATCAGATTCAATATTTTGTGTCTCGGTTCTTGAATTGTTATCTTTATGAACAAGAGCAAAGAATTATTGTGCTAGAAGAATATTTCAAGTTTTGAAAAACTAGCATTGGAATTCAAAAAAGGTCTTTGTATCCTCCTACATAACCTTTGAAATGAGAAGGAGTCTCTACTTCTAATATGGAAGTAACTGCTTCAGACACTTAAAAGAACTTGATAAACTCTTTAAACAAAATAATTACTCTAATGTTTATTTGCAAGTTGTTGGAGAACAACTAACTCGAATAAAGCACACTGTTGCGAAACTTGTTAATAAATTGGAGGAAATTATTCCTAATTTCTAAGTACTAAAAGAAAAATTTGTTAAACAATACAAAAATAAGGTTTCTATTAAACCTAACCCAAATATAACTGGATTTAAATTGGAACAATAATTTACTACTGAGATTATTGAATCTCTCAGTAAACAATTTAATAATACTAGGATTCAAGTCTTAAAGAGAGAATCTTCAAAATCACATTCCGGAGATGACCAACAATCCTTTGAAGACGTATTAGATAATATATTCGATATTGATCCTTTAAATGAAATCATAGAAATTGGAAAATAGTTTCAAAATATCAATAAAATAGAGAATCGACCCAGAAATCTGGAGAAATTATGTTATAAACGACCTACTCCTTTGGATGTTTTATTTGAAGAAAATTATACTTTTCTTAGCAAGACTACTCGGGGAGAAACATCTATGAATGGAATATAGATGTTTTAACTGGCCATCAAATTCATAATATGGCACATCGAATGATGATATATGCAACAATTTACAAAAATAATGGTAATTATGATAGAAGTATTGCATCCTTTCTTACATGCGGTTTTATTGGTAGTTTGAAAGGATGGTGGGATAATTATCTCACTCATGAGCAGAGAGCAGAAATTTTTTCTGTAGTTAAACTTGAAAACAATTAACAGCATGATGATGTTCTTTATACCCTTATTCTTGCCATTATAGAACATTTTACGGATAGCATTACCGATCAGGGGGAGAGAACACGGACGCTATTACAAAATCTCAAATGTCCAACTCTTACCCACTACCGATGGTATAAAGATACATTTATTAATCGAGTAATGTAACTCAATAATGCTAATAACACACATTGGAAGTCCAGATTTATTGATGGATTACCTAATAATTAACTTTGAAAAAAGAGTTAGGAATTATATGAGAGAGTAAAATAATGGTCTCGTTCCTTATGCTTTTTATACGTATGGAGCATTAATAAATGCTTGCGTACACGAAGGATAAAGCTTATGTAATGACAAAACGCTTAAGAATCAATTAAACTCTCACAGACTAACAAAAAAGAGACAATTCGGAGAATATTGCATGCAATTTGCCCTTCATGAGCAAATAAAGCAAATGACTCCTAAAACTATGAAAGAATGAAAAACACCTTTCTATAAGAAAAGAAATAGGAGATATAATTCTTAAAAGAATAATATTCAGAAAAAATCCAAGATGGATAAATTTAAAGCTAAATGCTTTAAATGTGGCAAAATTGATCACTATGCTAATTGGTGTTATGAAATTTTTTTTAATGAAAATGAAGTTGAAGGATTAAAGAAATATTGATATAAAGTACTGATAATACTGATAGTGAAGAAAGTTATACTTCTTCTTCATAACCTTCAGATGAAGATGAATGCCAATGTATGATTAATAATTGTACACTAGAAAAGGAATAATGCAGACTATTGGAAAGCCATAGTCAAAATGAATGGATTATCAATTAATATGATATCCCTAGATAAAAAAATTTCAGCTAAATTATAATCAAAATAAAATGTATCTTCTGAGCTAAAATCTGAGTTAATAGACATCTGTTTAAAAGGAGATCAAAAACATGAAACTCCTAAAACAGACAATACTTGCAGATTAACAGAAGTCTTTAAAAGAAGATAGGAAAAAATTGTTAAAACTCTGTCATTAATGAGTTAAACAGAGAAGTTAATAACCTCAAAGAAGAAATAAAACTTCTGAAAGAAGACAATAAATATGTACTTTCTCTAATCTAAGAGAAAGATAATAGAGAAGAATCTTCTTTAATAAAAGGAGAAGAATATCAAAATAAATAAAAAAATATTGTTGACATAAGACAATCTTCGAATTCTGAAAAAGATTATCTAATTCAAATATTGCAGCAAATTACTGCTAAAAAATGGTATGTAGAAATAACTTTAGTTATTTCAGGACAAATGGTTTTACCACACCTAATAGCACTAAAAGATAGTGGTGCTGATCTTAATTGCATAAGAGAAGGAATTGTACTTTCTAAATATTTTGAAAAAACCACCCAGTAACTAAGTGGCGCTAGTGGTAATAAATTAGAAGTGAATTATATGTATACAAGAAATTTGTATACCAATTCCTTTCGTGTTGGTGAAAAATTTATTTCAACACATTATATTATGAACTCCATTCCTACATAATATTATGCCAATTAAAAGAGTTGATTCTTCTGCCATAAATACTAGGTATAAAGGAGAACCAACTACTCTCCAATTTATTACGGAAGCTCATGAAAATATTAAATGAGATTAAAGATATCCTGCTTAAGGAAAATCAAATAAATTTCCTTAAAGAAGAAATATCTTATGTTCAAATTACTGAACAATTAGCAAAACCTACTACTAAAAAATTAGTAGAGAAAATTGAAAAACAATTTCAAACAACTGTGTGCAGAACCATTCCGAATGCTTTTCGGGATAGAAGAAAACACATAGTGAGTTTACCCTATGAAGATTCCTTGAATGAAAGGAATATACCAACTAGAACTAGACCATGACAAATGAATCATTAATATCTTGATTTATGTAAAACGGAAATCGCTTCTCTTATAGAAAAAACAATTAATTTGAAAATCCTACTCCGCCTGGAATTTTACAACAAACTATGTTAATAATACTGCAGAAAGAGAACGATGAGTACCTCGTCTAGTAATTAATTACAAGCCCCTTAGTAAGGTGTTTAAATGGATACGATATCCAATTCCTAATAAAAGAGATTTGCTCAATAGAATATATAGAGCAAAAATATTTTCAAAATTTGACATCAAATCAGGCTATTGGCAAATACAAATCAATGAAAAAGATCGATATAAGCCTTTATAGTTCCATTTGGACATTTTTAATGGAATGTAATGACTTTTGGACTGAAAAATGTAACGTCAAAATTCCAAAATATAATGATCGATGTATTCATTCCTTACACAAATTTTATTTTGTCAGATATAGATGAAATATTAATCTTTTCTGATAATATTGATCAACATGTCAAGCATTTAGATGTTTTTCGACATTTGATTACCAAAAATGGATTAGTTATATCTGCCCCTAAGATGAAATTATTTCAGACTGAAATAAGAATTTTAGGCCATACTATTTGGCAAAAAGTTAATAGTTCCTATCGATAGAAGTATCGAATTTGCCTCTAAATTTCCTGATATTATTACTGACACTACTCAATTACAAATATTTTTAGGTGCTTTAAATTATGTGTCAGATTATTATAAAGATTTAGCCAATGATATGTTTCTTCTTTATAGTAGATTAAAATAGAATCCTACTCCTTGGACTGAAGAGCATACTAATGCAGTTACACTAATAAAGTCTAAGGTGAAGAATCTTCCCCGTATTAATCTAGCAAACCCAAATTGGAAAAAGATCATTGAAACCGATGCTAATAATATTAGCTACAGTGGATTTTTAAAACAGCAATGCCCTAACTCTAATAAAGATGAGTTAGTATGTTATACATCTGGAAAGTGGAATCCCACCGAGTTTAATTATTCTACTATTAAAAAAAGAGATGTTATCAATAATCAAATGTCTTTATAAATTTTAAAATGACATCTTGAATCAACATTTTATCCTTCGAATTTATTGCAATTCTACAAAAAATGTGATTGAAAAATATGTTAAAAATTTAACATCTAAACAATTTTTTGCGAGATGGCAAGCTGAATTAGCTGTTTTTGACATAGAACTATTGAATTTTTCAAGGGTAAACATAATATTTTACCCGATTTTCTAACCCGTGAATTTTTGCAGGGTTCCCATGCGGAGGAATGACTCCTCCCAAAGGGGGGGGGGAGGAAAAGGAAGGGGTAATATCCCAAATACCTCAAATAATTCTGGAAATAGCTGGCAAACAATTTGCAAATGAACTAATACTTCCCACATTAAAACTTTGAGAAATACTATGTCTGAAAATGAAGACATTTTGAATAACCTGATTAATGTCACGAGAGGTAATACCTCGGTTGAAGAAGCAGAGAAAACTTTTGCTGAAGTAACTAAGGACAATGATCCTATCATGTTCACTAAAACTGCATATGAGGTGATTGTCTATTGAGCAAGAAGAAATGTGTTATTTTGACAATCCCAAGAAATTAAGATAAAAATACTTGGATAATCTCCATTACCCTACTTCGGTATATAGACCGAAAAAATGGATAGAATCTCTTTTATCACAAACAGAAGTATACTTTGAGCATTTTTATAAAAACTAAAACGACCGAACGCCACCTACTTATAATAAGTGCACTTTCAAAAATATTTTGACACCTAAAGAATGGGGATTTAGTTCCCATAGGCCACTCCCATTCAAAATTGAAAAGGAGACCTATAATTTCAATTATTGGGATTACAAAGATGCTTTTTATCTCACTTTTTTATGTGAAAACGAGAATCAAAACCAGACTTGGTTTATTAAGTTATGTTCTGATTTTTTTCATAAAGATATACCCACATGGATTTATGATTGGTGGTACAAATACAGTGTCGAGCTGGATATATTGCCAGAACCTATTGCCGCCCTTTAGGAACAATAGATGTCTACTCATCCAACTCTTCATCTAAAAAAGGAAAATAAGATTCTTGAGAGAATGTGCCCTTTATACTTCTTTGTAGAAGTAGAGATCCCATGGATATGGAAATGGCTTTGCGCATATAGCACAAATAATCTCTATCTTCCATGCCTTAAAAAAGAGAGATCATATTAAATGGTGGAAATGTTTGAATGTGAACACTAAAATCTCTGAATTAAAAGAGATCATTTAAAGAAATGAAAGTGTTCTGAATCATAATATGATTCAAGAAATTTCCACAGAGAATCACATGACTCGAATTAAACAAGCCTTTGAGAGGAAATTTTCTCAAGGTTTTAAAGAACAAATTGTACAGAAGTGTTATGAATATTTGAAAAATGAGTTCATCAATACTTTTGTCTCTCCCGATAGAATATCTATTGGATCAGATGATCAGATGCAAGACGCTCAGGATCCTTATGCACTGGACAAAAATGAACGTGAAGCATTGTGGGATCAGACCGGGAGAATTCATGGGAAAGGACGGTCTAGTGGAGCCCCCTCCATTAGTGGAGCATCCACCAGCTGATGCTATGGACAATAATATAATAAGCATGAAGAATCTTAATGTTAGAAGAGACAATAATTAAAGGCCACTTGGACAACTGTAAATCATCCATCACACGCAGTGGTGGGCCCCTCCTCATCAGATAAGGAGAAGAAAAGATTTTCTTAACGGTGAAGTGATGTAAATGAAGAATCTCTTGAATAAAAAGATTCTTTTTTCACCGTAAACGTAATCGTTCAATTAAGAACGAATATACGCTTGATGTGACTCGCGTCACTTTCAAGCGCCCTATTCTCCTACTCCCTCTGAAAGCCCTCTATAAATAAGGGTTGAACTCCTTGTTGTATACCAGCCTCTGGAATCCTCTTGTAACACCTTATAAATAAAGCTCTGGAACTCGGTTGCCTACTCTCACTCTTGTAAGTTTTAAATCCTTACTATTGCTTTTTTCTTCTTAAACTTATATCCCTTTCCTGTTATATCTTATTTCCCCGGTTATTCCCTTTAACTATATATATGTGTGTTTGTATTTAGCTTTATTGTGTCGTTACGTGAACATTAAAATTATGTGAATATTAAAAATAAACATTAAAATATATATTAGATATGCAAATGTGAACATTGAATATATATATATATATATATATATATATATATATATACGTATAATACACATTAAGCGTTAAATTTAAATGTTCACATAATGTTGCAATAAAGTTAGACACACACACGGATATATATAGCATCATTATGTGAACATTTAAATTTAACGTTTAATGTATAGTATATATATATCTCAAACTATGTGAACATTATATGAATATATATATTTATATATATATATAAATAAAGGATCAGGTTGCATCTACTAATCCAAAAAACCAATCAAACAACAACGATGCATGTATCCCGGCCCTAGCCCATGCTTCAAATCACTGGAGCAACCAAACAAGTGCATATACTACCTGACGCATGTACCACCTAATGCATGCATCCCCACGATCCCATTAAATCGGCGGTTCCACCAACCAAACACCCCCTAAGTGCACTTTATTTTTGATTTTATAAGTTAGACATGATTATGTCTTTGTTACAAAACAGGCCATTTTGGTCATAAATCCTTATTGATAAATCGGATTCCCAATTTATAGTTAAGGATTTCACATGCAAACGGCTTGTTATGTAATGAAAACACAAAATGACGTTAAATTACAAAATCGAAAATAGAGTGGACGCAAATTTTCCCCAACCTTAACCCACCCTCAAATTAAATATTCTTCATGGGAGCTCATATTTCTTAGCCCAAAAAGAAAAAAAAGAAAAAAAAATCATATAAGTCTTGAAAGCATACCTGTTTGGTTCAATGAATCAGGGTGCATCGCTCGTGAGATGCACCCTAAACCTACGATCCCCTCTTTGGTTGACCCATGTATCAGCTGATGCATGCACCGTATGATGCGTTTTGAGGCTAAAATGGTGCATCGTATGAAACTGCCAAAATGGTCGTTTGGCACGATGCACCCATCAACGGTGCATTTTCTATACACCCCGTGAACATATTAAAATATATTCAATAAAGTTATGTAAACATTAAAATTATGTGAACATTATTTTAATCTCAATAAAGTCATTATATTATTTTAATCTCAATAATATATATAAATATAAATATATAAATATATTTCATATAATGTTCACATAATGATGTAATAAAGTTAAATTTTAATATATATACATTAAAATTTTAATATATATTATTCATATAATATTAATATAATATATATTAAAATTTTAATGTATATATATTAAAATTTAACTTTATTACATCATTATGTGAACATTATATGAATAATATATAACATTATATGAATAATATATAACATTATATGAATAATATATAATATTTAAATATAACTTTAATATTTACTTTATTTTAATATATAAATTTTAACTTTATTGCATCATTATATATATATATTTGAAATTAAAATAATATAATGACTTTATTGAGATTAAAATAATGTTCACATAATTTTAATATTTACATAACTTTATTATATATATATATATATATATATATATATATATATATATATATATATATATATGATCAAAGTGCATCAGTTGATCCAAAAGACAACCAAACACGTGGATTTACTGCCCGATGCATGCACAACCTGATGCATTGATCTTACGATCCCATGCATCATGCAATTCCACCAACCAGAAGCCCTCTAAATATCAGGAAAACCCCGTGCAGTTTTTATTTCATATCAAATACATAAAGAAGCTAAATTAACACGCTATTGAGTATATATTGAGCAGTAGCTGCCTAGATACCTTAAGGAAATCTCGGTAGAGGAAGTCCGGGAACCATAGCTTCCTATAGGTGACGACGGAGAGGAGAGCCTTCATACCCTTGACGGACTCCGGCAGCAGCAGCTCAGCCGAGGAAGCGAACCCAAGCCGCTCCATCGTCGTGCTACTGATAGAGTCAGTCATGGCCGGGACCGAGCCGGACACCACCAGCGCCCGGACGAGCTCCGGCCGCGCCTCCGCGAGCTTAAACGACACCATCCCTCCATAGCTGAACCCCACCACCGTGCACCGCGACACGCCGACACTCGCCAGCGCCACCGCCAGGCACGCCGCCTGGAACCCCGGCGACCGCTCCGAACTCCCGCTCACCGACCCCCCGAAGAAGATGAGGTCCGGCACGTACACGTCGTACTTCTTCGTCAGCGCGCCGATCTGGAACTGCCAAGTCACGATCCCGTCCGTAGCGAAGCCATGCACCAGCACTACCGCAGGCTTCTCCGGCTTCGCAGCAGCAA
Organism: Narthecium ossifragum; assembly: GCA_963920575.1. Classification (NCBI taxonomy): domain Eukaryota; kingdom Viridiplantae; phylum Streptophyta; class Magnoliopsida; order Dioscoreales; family Nartheciaceae; genus Narthecium; species Narthecium ossifragum. The sequence continues at coordinate 24,913,315 of OY986970.1, read as the reverse complement.
TCTTCTTTGATTTCTTAGTAGAAGTAGTAGTAGCATGATGAGTACTGTTTCCACAACTAGTGTTATGATGATCAGGTTTGCTAACTGGAACGACTGGGCTCTTCTTCTTGTTCTTCTTCAGCTTATCTTTAGGAACCCAGAGATGCATGATTGTGCCTGGCTCGATCTCCACGGTGGTCGGACGTAGCCCGGCCAGCTTCACCAAGCCATGCAGGAGGGGCTTCTGAGCTTCAAAAAAGTTCACCATCCCTCTCTCTCCTCTCTCTCCTCTCGATCTCCTCTCTCGGTTTGCAGCTTAAAAAGACCAGGATGCCACCCTAGGCCTTAATATAGGGAAGAGAGAGAGTGAGAGACAGGGGAGATGTAGTTAATGCTAGGAGTAGTTGTGAGTCCCTGTGGGGTCCTGTAACGTTGTACGTTCATCAACCTCATATCATCACAGATTCACAGCATCGGTTAGGCTTCATTGAATCCCATCTGCAGATGACGCCGGGATTTAAATTCCTGTTGGTTGATAGGAAACTATACCAATCACGAGCTCATAATTTAACATAATATCTCTAATGAATTATAAAAAGCGTACTCCTATGTTTCAGTTACTGTTACTCTATAAAAAACAAGAGACTATATTCAAACAGTAAATGAGTAGTGTTCTCAATATTCAAAGCACATTCTTTTCTGAACAGTAAAATAATTCATAAAATAATTTTGAAAACAAAAAATTGTAAATGGGGTCTAATCTCTCAATTATGCAACTACTAACCTTTCAGGGTCGTTTTCTTTAGCTTGTACGTTGTAGAAAATTGCTTTTAAAATAGACAAAACAACAAAATCAAGGGGCTATCAGGAGCCACGACATTAACTTGAACCCATGGGTGTCCTGTAATAATCAAATACTTTTTTATGTCAGATAAATCAATATTTGATAAACGACAAATCTCTATTTTGCTTTTCAGGATCCATTTTAATCATCTAGTAAGAATAATTGTGAAATTGTATTTTGAAGACCTAACTAGTTTCGTGAAATAAATCAAGGTGACAAACATGGTTCCAATCATACGCCTAGCAAACATTTTGATGAACGAGTAAACAAATGTGAATAAATTAACATGCGTAAACTCACACTATTGAAGTTGTGCCCGACGATTCTTTTGAGCATAGAATTCGTTAATTATCTCATCTGTGTTAATATCTTGAGCAAGCTCTCTCTCGATGTAGATAGTCATAGAATCTCTCAAAAAATCATCGTCCATTTTATTACGAATAACAGTCTTAACTAGCTTCATAGCTGAAAATACTCGCTCTGTAGTAGCTGTGGAGACAACTAGAGTTAACAAAAGGCGAATTAACTTATCGATCATATTGTAATGTTGTGACTTGTTTGTCTCAACTAGTTGTTAACATAATTCGAAAATAGTGGACAAATTCTGAAACTTTGCATGAGAAAACACATCGAGCTTATAATGTTCAAGCTGGCATCTCAAATCGTACATGTCTTGTCCAGTAAAATCAGCAGGATAAAATTTCTCCACTAAACTATAAATTTGATCAATGTTAAACAATTAGAAGTTCAACTGCATTGTCATTGAAACTAGTGTTCAATTCTTCCAAGTGAAAATAAATTACAGCATTAAATATATCATAATGATAATGATGCTGAACAGAGATGGGATCGTTTTGTTGGCAAGAACGACTGGTTTGTTTATAAGCTTAATTACGCTTTTGGTACCTGTAAAATTTTGGATATACCACTTTAATACCTATAGTTTGATAATTACGTTTTTGATACCTATATTTAATGTATATAACATATTTAGTACCTACCGTTAGACGCCGTTATCCAGACTTGACGGCAATCTGCTCACGTGATATCACGTGAGCGGTTTTCAGTCAATTTTGACTGATGTTTTTGCCACCTCATCTTCTCCATCTCTCCTCTGTCTCTCTCTCGTCTATCTCTCTCTGTCTCTCCATCTCTCCTCTCTGTCTCCCCCTCCCCCTACCGGATCTCTTCTCTCTCTCCTCCCTCTCTCTTCCGTGCTCTCTCTCTCTGTCTCCCTGTCTCTCCATCTCTCCCAAGCCGCTGCCAACTCCCTCCTTTCTCCTGTCCCTTCTCATCTTCTCACTCCCCCTCTTTTTCTCTCGTTTTCTTCTCTCTCGGCGTGCCGGTCACCAAGCTCCGACGCCTCACCTCGCCGGAGCCGCCGTCGTGCCAAGTCCGATGACCAGCTCCCCCATCTCCGACCCCAGCTCCCTCTTCCCTCCCATCCCTTCTCATCCTCTCACTATCCCTCTCGTCTCCTCTCTCTCGGCATGCCGGACACGAAGCCTGATGCCATCCTTCACCGGATCTGCCGACCTGATGCCACATACCGTGCCAAGCTCGATATTGGGTTCCTCCACCTGACGTCTGGCTCCGCCGCCTCGACGTTGAGCTCCTTCGTGACCTCCGTCGAGATCGTCACCGAGCTCCTGGTCCCGACATCAAGCGACGCCGAGCGCTAACGCCGGTCTTCGTCGGCCTTAGGCCCCCTTCACCATATCTGCTCTCCCCGTACCCGCCGACCAATCTTGCACCCAGACATGGGACTCATTCGCCTCGACGTCGAGCTCCTCCGTGACCTCCGTTGAGATCGTCACCAAGCTCCTGGTCCCGACATTGAGCGACGCCGAGCGGCACCACCCGTCTTCACCGGTCTGATGCCGCCACTCGACGGCTTCATCCTCTCCACCGAGGTCTACAAGCGTAATTAAGCCAAGCGCCTGGTGCGACGAGAACCAAGTCACGTGCATGTATTTGCCGTTTGAAAAAATGACGCTGTTAGACAGTTGGACCAAAACGAAACGGTTTTAATAGTATATGTACTAAAAACGTAATTATCAAACTATAGGTACTAAAGTGGTATATCCAAAATTTTACAGGTACCAAAAGCGTAATTAAGCCTTGTTTATAACAATCACTCATATCAGGTACATCAATGTCATAATTCTCAAAAACTGATATAACATGTTGAAGGATAACACCAAAGCCATCATCTCTCAACTCTTGAAGCAATGCTTTTGTAGTAGAGACTAGATCCATTGCATTTAAGATGTCAAGTGATTTTTGTTGCAAGGCCCGACAAAGCAATTTTGTAATCTTCATAATCTTATGCATCAAGTGTAAGATAAATAAGAAATCAAATGACTTCATTACCATTAAAGAACCTGCAGCTTCCCCACGTATAGAGTTAGAGGAACCATCATCCATAATACCTTCAAGCACTTTAGTAGTCAGCTTTGAAAAGAAAAGCCAAATTGTCTGCTCCTTCTCTGCTGCCCCAACTAATGCTAGTTGTAATCGATGGGCAAAGCAATGCACATAATAGGTATATGTACAATCTCTAAGAAACAAAGCCTGCAAACCATTCCATGCACCACGCATATTGCTCACGCCATCATACCCTTGACCTCGCATATTATGAATATGCAAATTATATCGTGTTAAAACATCATATATTTCTTTATGGTACCATGAGTGTCAACAAATCTAAGCACAATGTCAAAGAAACGCTCACGTTTGGTACCATGAGTATCAACATATCTAAGCACAATAGCCATTTGCTCTTTATTAGATGCATCTTTCGCTTCATCAACTAGAATGCAGAACTTAAAATCGCCCAACTCGTTACGAATTTTGTTCCGGACTTTGGTTGAGAGAATCTGTAAAATATCTTTCTGAATCATTGGCGATATATGCATTGCATTTTTTGGAGCATTCTCCAAGACAACATTTGCAATGTTAACATTCAATCCTGCCATAAGCTTTATCATCTCAATGAGATTACCCCAATTACGAGAATCTGATGATTCATCATGGCCTCGTAATCCACAAGCTTGCAAGCTTAGCCATCGCACACTCTCAATTGTTGTCATTAGGCGCAATCTATTCTTCTTTATCTCTTCAGAAGTTTGAGCATCAATAACTTTGTCAATATGTCGTGTGACATTCATTAAGTCATCAACGGCCTTTACGACATTATTGTGTGGAGAAGTAGGGCCTCCCATATGTGTCAAAAGTGCACATTTTTCCCCATTATTAACTCTTTTTCAGCTTTTAAATCCATCAAAAGTAAATGTGGGTTGTGCAGATGTATTCTTTTAAAAAAGAAAGCATGGAAAACAAAATGTTGCATATTTAGAAGGAGAGTACTCCAACCAAGAAAATTGGTTGAACCAAGAGTGTTGAAATCGACGATATTGTCGTCCAAATTCAGTCTATGGGTACTCATGTAATTTGGGTTGATATGGCCCCAATTTGATATAAACTCGTCTGATTTCATCACGGGCAGTATGAGGATGTTTCCATATCGGGATACACAAACTAGGATCGCGTTCAAGAGACTCACTAGCAATTGGAGGAGGAGAAGATTCACCAGTATTTGAGTTGGTCACAACCGATGGTGAAGATGTATCACTTGTGGATGTATCATCTCTTGGTTTAAAGAACGACAAAAGTGTCTTTTTTCTCTTTCTTTCTTGGTTTGCCAACACAATTAACAACCCAAAATCATGTATAATTTATATGGAAGTTCAGCTATATAGCAATCCAAACCAATCAATACTTTTATTCATATGCCACAAAGCAAAAAACAAGCAATTGCCAAAACAAACATTAAAGGCCTAAATGTTTAAGGGGGACATGTAATTTTTTACTCATGTCTCTTAAGCCCCTTCATAATCAACTACAATATTCTCTTAAGCCAATTAATTATTTTCTTTGAAGCATGTTTTAGACGGATAAAATATGTATAAATCCATCAGACCATCATATAAAATACATATCTCTGCTAGTGCTTCCCAAGTTCCCATATGGGATCAATTCCAAGATTACAATCAATCTTCAAGACTTCAATATATTACATATGATGAAACTAGGTTTCCCCCATATGGGATCAATTCCATCATTAAGATGCACAAAATCAATCCACCAGTCTCCAAAAATATGTAAAAATCACCAAAACACAAATAGAGAAATACAAAGATTGATTTTACCTCTCTTTCGACGAAGAAGAGATCAAACCTCCCCCTATCCCTTACATGGAACTGATGGCATCATGAAAGAGATGTGATAGTGATCTTCAAATTTTCAAGGAATCCAAAATTAGGGATTTAATTTGAGAAAAGGAGATGAGATAGAGAGAAATAGAAATTAGGGATTTGTGTATAATACCTCACCAAACAGCCGCCCAATATTGAATAAAGGAGAGCATGACCTTCCTTCGTAGATCTACGGATTTCACCCCTACACATGAAATTCCCGTCTCCTCTGTCTCACTCAAGTGAATTGGTTTCGAGAGCATTCCGCATTTTTCACCAACTGGTCCATCTATCATAGGTGACAGAACGACCGCCCCCTAATTACTAGACCCAACATGCAGCAACACCAACAAGAAGTAAAATACAAATAAGAGTTTGTACGTGATTTAACACCTAGCATGGTATGCACTTTTTAATTTTGACTCTTTGGCAAGACTGGGCTAGGCAGCTGGGATGGTGGGTTAGCCATTAGACTAGGTTGGGCTCAATGTGTTTATATTGAATTTAAATGGGCTATATTTATAGACCCTTTGAGAATTTTTCCCCTGATGCCAAGTGATTAATAAGTCGATCAACCATCCATGGCCTAACCGGCTGCGATCCATAGGCCTTTTGAGCGGCTGAATCCCTAATTCTCTCTCTCCCTCACGCGCGCTACGACTCCATCCATCGCCTCCCGTCACTACGATCCATCCATCGCTGCCCGCCTCCGCATCTCCTTCTCGTCGCTGCCCGTCGCCGCATCTCCTTCTCATCGCCGCCCATCTCCTCCTCATCGGGCTCTGAATCCATCGTTGCGGCCGCATCTCGTCCTCATCGTTGCGGTCGCATCTCATCCTCATTGCCGCGGCCGCATCTAGTCTTCGTCGCCACCGCTGCAACTTGTCCATCGCTGATGTTGCATCACCTCCACCATGCGCTGCCACCACGTCTCTTTGATAAGACGTGGAAAGTGTCGCGACTTAACGCGTCCGATCAAAATTAGAAATTTATAATCAAACTCCTAACTAACTACCTTTGGGGTAGCTAGTGGTGAGTCCGAGTCGATCCACAGGGGAGAAACTAGGATGGAAGTGAGATACTAAGCATGGTCGTCTACCAAGAAGTTGGAGGAAATGATTTAGATTTGGGGTTTTAACAAGACTAGACCAAAATTAATGATAAAAGGTGATAAAATATGAAGAAAGGCCGAGAGATCCTTAATCAATAACAAGGATTCTAATAGGTCTTCCTGAGACAAGGGTGAGTTTCCTCAAATTGAATGGTTAAATCCAATTGTCGATAGGCGAATGGTTAGTTCCACCTATCGCTCGATGAGGCTCGGGTTAAGATCCCTCGTCGGCGAGAGCAATCGTCTAATGATCGGCGGCCGAATGATAAGTTGCGATCGCCGCTAACAAATCCTCTAATTAGATGGATTCGTCGCGAGAGAACTATCATGGTATGGATCTAGGTGTGATAGCGAGGTGGTTCTAGCACCTCGACGGCCGAAACCACAAGAATAGGATGGGCGGAGGGTTAGGAAGATATTGGTGGTGGTTCTAGCACCACAATCTAGCCCAATCTTGGATTAGAATCCTTTGTCATGAGATAATCTATGGTTCTAGCATGAATCCCTCTCACGAGAGGTTCCATCCAAGCCCTAGCATACAAGAGACCTAGATCTAGGGCACAATAGGGCAATCCAAGCATCCAAGAATGAAAACAACACAAAATTCATATAGAAATTAAATCCAATCCATACAACCATTCAAATAAGTAGTACAAGCCCTAAATCCTAAGACTCCCTAATAGAAACCCTTATTACATCATAAGAATCCCTAGGCTAAGAGTTTAGTGACTCATATTGGGGGTTTGATCCATAGATGGAGGTTGATGAAGCTCTCCTCCCATGGATCTCCTCCAAAAAGGTCTTACTCTAAATTGGGTAAAAAGAGTTTAAAAGAGGAAAGGTTGAGAAAGAGTACAAGAGAGGATCCCCAAAATTCCCCCAAAGGGGCCTATTTATAGCATACGAGCATCCCCTTCGGATTAGATCTGGGCTGTTGATTTTGCTCGGCTGGCACATAAAGATCGATCTTTATAGGGGCGAAGATCGATCTTTCTCTTCCGTGTGCTTGTTGTGTGAGGACCCGTCCCTCCCCTCCTGTGGCTCGATGTGGACCGCAAGGGCAATTTGGTAAATTGCACCTTGTCGGCTAGTTCCACACTCGCGCTTGTACACACACTGACCATGTTTGTGGTAATGTTTGCTTAGAATGGTTAGTGGAACCCGGGATCGAAAGATCCGGACTTAGGCTTGAATTCTTGCCTAAGTTTAGCTTTCAGCACAAAAAGGATCGATCCTCTCTAGCTAAGAGATCGATCCTCTTGTGCCAGAAAGTCAAGTGTGATCGTCATGAAGTGATCGATCCTCCCTTGGGGAAGGATCGATCCTTCATAAGTCGGTTCGTTTGCCTATAAAGCAGACGAGACTTTCTTCCTTGAATCCCTTTTGAAATCTGGCGATTTGAGCTCAGATCTCGCGATTTTTGAAGGCTTCTGAGGACGATCCAAGGCCTAGATGCTTGGATCTAAGCTGCCCTTGCTCCGGTAGGGATCCTACCGACATCTCTCTTCGGGGTTTTGAGTTTTCCGGTTTGTTTTGTCTTCTTTTGCTTAGATCTGTTTATATAGCTGTTGGTTTTCAGTGATTTTACCGGTTTTGGACTCGTGGGATCTAGATCTACCAGATCCCAGAGTTTCGTCGTATTTGGATGTGTCTTCCGGCGGTATTCCTCGCCGGAAGCACGCCGGAGAACCCATCGGGATTGATCCTTCTTGAGGAAGGATCGATCCTTCTGGTTGGTCATGCCCCGCACGATGAAGGATCGATCTTTTGTTTGTAAAAGATCGATCCTGGTTCTTGGGTGGCATGGTTACCCTTCATCGCGAAGAAGATCGATTTTCCTGGGAGGAAGGATCAATCATTCTTGGTGCGACGCGAAGGGTGCCCTCTGTCTCAAGAAAGATCGATCTTCCTGGGAGGAAGGATCGATCTTCCTTGCCTCGACAGCGAGGGAAGCTCACTGTTACAGAAATGATCTATCCTTCTCCTGGTGAGGATCGATCCTTTAGTAGCAGAGAGGGTTTTTCATGGCTTTTGCCCTCGGGGCTTGGTATGCCGGTTTTACTTATCGCTTTATACCTTGTATATACGATTAAGCATGTTAGCCCTATAATAGGGCAGTGGTGAACCAGGGGAGTGATGACTCCTGGGATTGTGTAGAATAAATGGGCGGGTAGCCCTACAGCTTTCCATAGCCTTGCATGCCGGCGTGCGCCGAGGGCTTTCACCTGCTATATTGTAGCTGTTGTTTGCGGGGTTGTTTCCCGGTGCAGGTGTTGTGGTGGACTGCTGGCAGTTGGTGGTGGTACCACTGCAGCAGTCCCTAGACCTTAAATTATTGCTCACCACCCCGGGTCGGCAGGGTGCCGCGCCCAGACCTTGTTTTTATATCATCACATCCTGCTGCATGCTTACATGTATCTATTCTGCACATGTTCATAGCATGCATTGTGTTGTGCACTAGTTGCATCTGTTTAGGGCGTTGCCGATCCGGGGCTTCCGGGTAGCCCGGATCTATCTCTTAGGACCGTGCGGGTAGCTTGGTCCAGGACTCGATTTGTAGTATTCAGTCTTTTCGATGATAGGGTTAGTTGGACTTGAATACATTTGTGTTTGATGTTTAGAGGTCGTGTCGGCCTCGAGCCAAGTCCTGATGTAGCCGGTACCCAATCCTTCTAGAACTCTTGGGTGGCAGGTGTGACTACCCAGCGGTGCTACCCGCCGACAGTGCCCAGGATCCTGTCGTGAGTTGGCAGTGTCGTTTCCTGTCTGACTGAGTGTGACCCAGTGTGTGACCAGTTCGCTGGAAGACCACGACTGGGGCACTCAGGGGTATCCGGTGGGGTTATGGGACCCCTGTGATATACCTAGGCTTAGCTTGGGGGCGACACTGTTGTGTTCCCTTTCTTGTGAGTGTCGTAGTGTAGTGTCCCTACTGAGCTTAGTGCTCACACCTACCCGGGCTGCGTTTTTGCAGGTGCTGGCGCTAGCTCTTCTTCGGTCGCCCCTACCGGGCAGGTGTTCAGTGACGTGGCGGCGTCTGGCGGAGCTTGAGGAGCTGTGATCTGTCTGTGTACATCTTTGGTTAGATAGTCTCCTGCGGGAGCGATTTTGTATAACATTCCCTGTTTGAGGATTTGTACTATATTCCAGCTTTGTGTGTTGAGCTTTATAATTGTTGTATAATACAGGATGGTTGTGATCATCAGGGTAACCACTACGATTAGAGGGAAACCTCGCCAAATTTTCCGCAGTAGGTTAGGTTCCGGTTCGCGTCGCCCGGCCCGGTTGGGCCTACGCGGGTCGGGGCGCGACATGTTGCTCCCGTGGAAAATCGATCTTCCTATAGATGAAGATTGATCTGTGTTCTTGAATGGTGGTTGCGTCCCGATGAAGATCGATCTTCCTATGATGTGAAGATCGATCTTCTGTCCTTCCTGTGCTCTTCAGCTCCATAAGGTGATCGATCTTCTAGTAGAAGAAGATTGATCGTCTGAATTGTTGCGCTCTGTCATCTCTTTTGCACGTAACAATCGATCATCACCTCGAGGAAGATCGATCCTTTCAAAACTTACGCTCTGTCCCTGAAAATGCACATAGATTATCGATCTTCTCATGATGGGAACATCGATCTTTGTTGTTCAATCTGGATTTCGTCTTGATGTCTTTAAAGGATCGATCTTTTTCGATAGAAGATCGATCTTCTTTGTACTGAACTTGCCCAAATGCATTCGTTTTAGCTCCAAACTTGATCCAATCCTCTTTGAGGGCTCTTGTACCTGTAATGGGGTAATGGTAGTCAGTAAGGCCTTGCTCGGAGACTAACAAAGCCAAATTGAAAGGGTGATTTGTGCACTTTTCACGTTTTATCACTCTTCCATCGCCGCCCCAACACTATCATCTCTACATCGAGGGTAGACATGGGCAAACCAGAGTCAATTACCCATAGGTTTTTCTCTATTTACATCAATCCTTTGATTTCCTTATCATCTCTTGTTCTTTGAAGAGTTTATTTTGGATGAGTTATCTTAAAAGTAGCCAAATTGGTTTTGGTTGTGATCTTTAGTCCAAGAGTTGCTAAAATGTTTGATGGTTTCTTTGGTTATATGTGGCTTTGATCATGATCAGGTTCTAAAAGGGGAGGATGATGGGGTGGTATATATTTTTGTTAACACTGCATTCATGTTCCTTCCTTAGCATAATAGCTATAAGAGGTTTCAACTCTTGATTTTTCAGTTTCTACAATATATGGCTCCTCTGTGACAAGCTATGATCAACAACCTATGTCTATACTTAAAGCTGCTGAACCAAACAATGTTCCAATTTCTGCTCCCAATGCCTTGCCTTCTAACAAGAGAAAATCTTCAAACTCTGCCCCAAAAATGCCTCCAGCTCCAAAGAAATTACATGGAAAACATCCCACAGATGCAAGAGGTACTTATATATATGTCTTGAATGGTTTGGCTACTCTTTTGGGATTTTTTTGACTGAAAATTTACTTTTTTCCTCTTTCAGGTGCTATGCTAGCCTCAAAGTCGCAGGAAGCACAAATATATAAAAAAGAAGAAGCAAGTGTTCATATGTTCAGTCTGTATCTGAATACCATCCAAGTCTAATTCTCCAGTTCAAGGATCAACTGTCGCAAAGAGCTTATTCAGTCAGCCAGCTAACTCACGAGACTATTCTAGAATGTTAAACCATCTGTAATGGCTTGTCATCTTTGTATGTATATTAAACCATCTGAAATGGTTTGTATTATTTGTATATAGCTGATATGAGTTTTGTATTCTTTGTATGTATGTCAAACCATCTTAAATGGTTTGTATTCTTTGTATATAACTGAAATGAGTTTGTATTCTTTGTATGTATGTTAAACCAGTTGAAAAGGTGCGTGTATTTTTTTGTATCTTTGTATGCTGTTCTAGAAACACTTGTATTCTTTGTGTGTTTTGGGTAGTGTGAAGAACTTATGTTGTATGCTTATTCAATTGTATGTGGTGGCTAAAGTGCCAATTTCTCAATTGAATATGGACATATCTGAAATTGATGGAAGATGGAAAAGCATATTCCTATACCCTTGTGTCATTTTACCAAAAAGAACCTCAGATCTAGTTATCAACTGTCAGCATTAAGATTAGATTATGACATGTAAGAAAAAAATAGTTTTCTTTTTTGATTGAGCAGTGGTGCTATTTATAAAACAATGTAAGTAGGAAGTACTTGCATTAAGCAAAACAAAGATTTTACTTTTTCCTGAAGCAACTATCCTTCTCTTTGAGTTAATTGAACTGTGAAAGCTTCCACCTATTGTGTGCACTTGTTAATGAGTTTGTATTCTACTTAATCAAACATATCAGAAGAGGCAATTAGATTGCAAGACAACACATACGTAATTGCAATTTCACCTCAAATTTTCCTTTTCATTATGAATTAACATTGCTGCTTAGTGACACAAGAATGTAATTGCAGTTTTGATGCACAAGTCAACCACTCTCTTATTTACCAATATGTTCAACTCATATTCAAGCTAAATATACGAAAAGATCATCTTACCATCTAAAACAAAGTTTCAGTGAGATCTCATATTGTCATAAGACATTAGTTAATACATCAAAAATCATCATCCACTTATAAGCTCTCCCCTCACTCTCTTTTGTACCACCTTTAGCATGCCATTACCATAAACATTGAACTCTAGCATCATCTAGGTGCACTGGAGCAATGGGCATGCACCTCATCGAGCCCATCCTGCATAAAATGATGAAAATTGGTACATAGTTAAAAAATGCCTCTAGTTCTAACTAGAAAAGAAATCAAAGATGCGTCATAGAAGTCTTATGTACATTTGGATCATCATGTAGATCGAGGTGGCGACGTGCTATTGGTTGTGATGATGGATGGAATGGCACTGGTTGTGATGGTACATAGGCCTTTCTTAGCTTCCTTCTAACCTTCTCGACAATCCCTTTCAACCTCTGGTTTCCCTTGTTCTTAGCCTCCCTTTACTTCATCCTGGTAACAACTACATATTTCCTGTCTTGAATTATTAGATTAGAACAAGCTGAAGGACAATCTATTGCGCATCCCAACTCAACCCCTTTGCTGATAGACATCCGCTGCATAGTATCCACAAGCAAGTCCCACATCCTATCAAACTCGGGCCAACTCCCCTCGTCCGATGAAAACTTTGTAATTATTGACCTGTACTCTGCAAGCAGTCTTCGTTGTTTTAGAGCAATCCACCGTTTTGCATCCTTCTCAGTGCACACTGATGTGCCCGCTGAAACATCTCTAGATGTGGCAGCATATCAACATATGTTAAGTGCTTGCAACTGCAAGAGTATAGTGTATGGTAAAAACTTAGAACATGCTTGGTGGCCCGGCTATAGTCGAGCACATGAGTACATATATGGAGGGTATACTCTTCGTAATCAACAGTAGCTTGCTGAGAATCTATTTTTTATGTAAGGCACCTTTATAACCAACTTTTGAAATACATCAAACATGGTTGGTGTGTGCAACATGGTCGTATGATCAATCAAGGGATCATGCCCAATCTATGATCAATCAAGGGGTCATGACCAATCTTCTTGGGTAGCTTATCCAACATGTTGAAATGTGCTTTCTAACTCATTATATCCAAGGTCATCGGCCACTCTTTGAAAATGGTGGAAAAAACGCTCCAACCTAAGATCACACTTAACATATGACCGCAGCCTAGCATTGAAGCTTTCACTGGTCTGTGTACTTCTTTTACCCACACAAAGTATCTTGAGCAGATTAATTACTAATTCCAATTTGAAAAATGAACAATTTATGTCTTTTCTTTTAGGGTAAATTACCTTTTTAGTCCCTCAACTTTTATCGAAGTAACATTTAAGTCCCTAATCTTTTATAAGTTTCAATTGGGTCCTTGCAGTATCCTTTTCGTCACAATGTGGGACATCGGCCTAACGTCGTCTCTATTTTTAACGGTTGAGGTGTCACGTGACCGCACGTGATGAATGCCGTGCGGATGGAAGTAACATTTTAGTCCCTTAACTTTCATCGAAGTAACATTTTAGTCCCTTAACTTTCATCGAAGTAACGTTTTAGTCCCTTAACTTCTATCACGTGCGGTCACGTGACACCCCAGCCGTTAAGAATAGAGACGGCGTCAGGCCGATGTCTCACATTGTGACGAAAAGGATACTGTAGGGACCCAATTGAAACTTATAAAAGATTAGGGACTTAAAAGTTACTTCAATGAAAGTTGAGGGACGAAAAATATAATTTTCCCTTTCTTTTACTTGCACAGAAAGTATCTCGAACAAATAGAAACCTGGTAGCCCTACTAATTAGCAAAACAAGAATTCCTCTGTTTATGGCCGAGGAGACCCCTCAAAGCTTCCGTTTAATGGCCGGAAAAAACCCCTATACTTTCCCTGCTCTCAACTGCTAATGGATACAAAATTTATATGCCTGCTCCATAACCCTAGACTGCCCACTCTTCATAACTACTAACTTGACTCCAACCTACATAACTCAATAGCAGAACTAGGACTAAGACTCAACCTGACCACCCATAACTCCTATATATACTTTGGATTCACTTTCCTGCTCCTCTCTGATCTTCTGATTCTATCATTCACCTCCCCTTGAGAACTGACCTTGTCCTCAAGGTCTAGACTTGGGAATTGTTGCCGTAGAACATCCACCTCTTCCCAAGTTGCATCTTCTTTGCTCAAATGCTGCCACGCCACTAGTGCTTCAGCAATGTATCTGGAGCCCTTCTTCACCCACCTGAACTCCTCAATCCGCTCTGGCTCGAGGATAGGCACACCATCTTCTCCACATAGCGGAACTTCTGGAGAAATTTGACTAGCCTCGCCTATCTTTCGTCGCAACAATGATACATGGAACACTGGATGAATGAGTACATTTTCAGGAAAAATCAATTTGTAAGCTACTGATCCAATCCGCTCCCGTACTTGATAGGGCCCAAAATATTTACTTGCCAACTTTTGATGAGCTCGCCGAAATACAGAATTCTGGCGATAAGGTTGAAGCTTTAGATACACCCACTCTCCCACTTCGAACTCCACATCTCGCCTCTTTGCATTTGCTATCTGTTTGGTTCTATTAATAGACTCATGCAGGTTCCTCTTCAACTGGCGGATGATCTCATCCCTGTCTAGCAACCCTCTATCAACCTCGGCGACAGGAGACATCCCCGCCAAATAGTTGGGTATTGCAGGAGGAACGCGACCATACAAAGCTTCGAAAGGAGTCATCCCTGTGGATCCATGGTACGTGGTATTATACAAGTACTCAGCCCATGGAAGGAACCGTGCCCATTTTTTTGGAGTTTGACGTGCGAAACAACGCAAATATTGTTCTAGACACTTGTTGATCACCTCAGTCTGACCATCTGTTTGGGGATGATAAGCAGAACTCATCTTTAGCTGTGTACCTTGCATGTGGAAGAATTCCTGCCAAAATTTACTCAGAAAAATTGGGTCCCGATCACTGACGATGGAGCTGGGCACGCCATGTAATTTAACAATCTGTTGAACAAAAGCGGCAGCGACTTTTTCTGCTGTGTATGGGTGTGCCAGTCCTATAAAATGTGCGTACTTTGTTAGACGATCCACAACCACCATGATTACATCCACCCCAGCTGAATTTGGCAAACCTTCTATAAAATCCATGGATATATCTTCCCAAACTCTACTCGGCACGGGCAATGGCTGGATTAACCCTGCCGGTCTCTGCGACTCATGCTTATTTCTTTGGCACACATCACAAGAAGCAACGAAATTTTTGATATCACGCCTCATCCCATCCCAGTAGAAAATTTGCTCCACCCTTTTGAAGGTCCGAAGGCTTCCTGAGTGTCCACCCATCGGAGTGCTATGGAACTCTTGTAATATTTGAGGAATGAGCTCTGAGTTTGGAGGTACCACTCCACGACCTCGATAGAACACCATGCCATGCCGAATCTCCCAGTCATCGTCGCCAACTCTTGGTGACCTGCTCTCCAGCCGCAGCCCTTCCCTCGCGCCGTCCGCCACGCCGCTTCTCGTCGACGGCTCTGTTTCTTCCACACCCTGGGCGCGCGCGCTTGCCTCCGCATGATCTGCAACCTGCTGCTTTATTTGTTGGTGAAGCTCACACAAATAATCATTATGATGATTTGCTTTTTGTAGTTCTGCCCAAATAGGTGACACCAGGTAAGTAATAGCATTCAACTCTGACTCATCTTGCCTTCGTGACAGTGCATCGGCGGCGGCATTTTCCTAGCCTGGCCGGTACTTGATTTCATAGTCATACCCCAGCAGTTTAGAAACCCACTTTTGCTGCTCCAGAGTGACGACCCTTTGCTCTAAAAAAAACTTCAAGCTCTTTTGATCTGTTTGTATGATAAATCTCCTCCCCATTAAATATGGCCGCCAGACCCTGACCGCCTCTATGATCGCGAGCATCTCCTTCGCGTATGCCGACCACGCCCGCTTTATTGGTGCTATCGCTTTGCTTAGGTAAGCGACTGGTCGCCCAGCTTGCATCAGAACTGCACCAATGCCTTCGCCCGACGCATCAGTCTCGACGGTGAAAACCTCCTCAAAGTTCGGTAGAGCTAAGACGGGGCTAGTGGACATAGAATTTATAAGCGCCTCAAATGCCACACCTGTCTCGGGATTCCATTGAAACTGCCCTTTTCGATGTAATACGGTCAATGGCGCCGCTATCTTTCCATAGTCTTTAACAAACTTTCGGTAATAGCCCGTGAGCCCCAAAAATCCCCGCAACTCCATAACGTTCTTGGGTGTCGGCCATTGTTGCATAGCAGCAATTTTCTGGGGGTCGGCGTGAACCCCGGCCCGTGAAATGATGTGCCCCAAATAGTCTACCTCCTCCTTAGCAAATACACACTTTGATGGCTTTATAAAAAATTTGTTAGCTCTGAGAAGTCCAAGAATTAACCTGAGATGGGTCAGATGTTCCCTCCAATCTTTGCTGTATATCAAGATGTCGTCAAAGAAAACGAGCAAAAATCTCCGGAGATATGGACGAAATAAATTATTCATGACAGCCTGGAAAGTGGACGGTGCGTTACACAACCCGAATGGCATGACCACATACTCATAATGGCCACTATGAGTCCGAAATGCCGTCTTGTGTATGTCATCAGGGTGCACTCTTATCTGATGGTAGCCGACCCTTAAATCTAATTTTGAGAAGTACGTTGCCCCATGCAGTTCATCTATCATGTCCTCCACCGTCGGAATTGGGAACCTATCCTTAATTGTTAGAGCATTAAGGCTCCTATAGTCAGTACAAAATCGCCACGTACCGTCTTTCTTTCGCACTAACAGTACCGGCGACGAAAAAGGGCTCGTACTAGGTCAAATCAGCCATGTTCTCAGCATCTCTGCCACCTGACGCTCGATCTCATTTTTTTGATAATGAGCATAACGGTATGGTCGCACATTCACATGCATAGCTCCTTCCATCAAGGGAATTCGGTGTACCGTATCCCTTTCCGGCGGCAATCTCGTCGGCTCGGCCAGTACATCCGCGAACTCTTCAAGGATCTCTCGGATAGCCATCGACACCTCCTGCTCGAGCTCCTCCAACACCGGCTCAATGTGAAGAGCAGAATGTTCACCCCCCACCCTGTAGGCGCGCTCAATAGCATGGCTCGAAGCTTGGCGTGGCATGTTGGCTTTGCTTGCATTGATGATGTACTCCTTCCCATCTTGCTTAAAATTCATACTCATCACCTTCCAATCACAAATTACAGGGCCCAATCTTTCCAACCACTCGATGCCGAGCACAACATCCAAGCCTTTCAAGGGAATAGAATACAAGGTTGCTTGAAACTTATATCCTTGAATCACCATGGGTACACAGTGGAACTTCTCCTTGCATATTAGTCTCTCTCCATTAGCTACCCTTACAGCAAACTCATCCACCTGGGTTACTGCCAATCCCAATCGGTTTGCCACTCTATCATTGATGAAGTTATGTGTTAATCCACTGTCTATCAAGATGGTTATTTTATGCTTACCCAAACTAGCATTGACGCGCATCGTCTTGGGTCCTAAGTGACCTGCCAAAGCATGTAGAGATATTGCTGGTCCACCATTCTCGTTCACTGCCCCTGACCCTTCTTCTTGGCCG
Organism: Narthecium ossifragum; assembly: GCA_963920575.1. NCBI lineage: Eukaryota > Viridiplantae > Streptophyta > Magnoliopsida > Dioscoreales > Nartheciaceae > Narthecium > Narthecium ossifragum. Next base: position 24,895,965 of record OY986970.1, on the reverse strand, counting down.
TCCTCCCAGCAATGCTCCCTGTGGCTCGATTCTTGTCCTCCTATCTCATCTTCATCTTCATCCGGCTCGACAAGGAAGGCCTGCGGTCTCTGGCACTTGTGACCCGGGGTGAATCTTTCGTTACAATTGAAGCACAACCCTTTCTCTCTTCTTTTCTGCATCTCATCCCAGGACAATCGCCGCACATTGGGAGGTGGTCGGCTAGGAGGCCCAGCTAGCCGTCCCCGGTTTGGTGCAACGATCGTTGTGGCGGTTTGGCCTCCGCGCCCACCTGATTCGGCGCTCGTTCCGCTCCTCTGCATGGGACAATTCAACTCGCTGTGGAGTCGTCCCTGTTGTTGCTGCAACTTCTCGTCGGCTAGCCTTGCCATCTCCATCATACTTGCCATCGACGTCGGACGAAACACTCGTATCTCCGCTGCGATATCACTCTATAGACCTCCCAGAAAGGCCCGAATCAACGCGGATTCCGGCCACCCTGAAACCCGATTAGCTAGGATCTCGAATTCCTCTAAGTATTCTTCGATAGATCCCCGTTGCATGATCCGTGACAACGCCTCGTCATAATTAATGTAATTTATTTTCCCAAATCTTGCTTTGAGTTCCCATATAAAATTTTCCCATGTGATCACCGAATTCGTCATCCGAGATCTACGTTGTAGCGCTTGCCACCATTGATTCACTCCCTCCTCCAGATGATAGGAAGCCACCCTGATTCGTTGATCTGTTGGTGTGCGGTGCATCTCAAAGTACTGCTCTCCCCTGTTCAGCCATACTGTTGGATCTCCTCCTGAGAAACTTGGGAAATCCATCTTCATATGTTATAAACCATCCTCCAATCCCACACCGTCATTTTTAAGGAACAACTGCTTATGTGCGGACGGTCCGCTGCTCTCTGTGTGCGAGCCTTCCGTCTTTTCAACCATGACGTCCATGCGCCGCAATATCTCTTGCATAGCCGCATCGATGGTTGTCAATCGCTTCTCGACCACGCACAGACGTTCGTCGGTCGCTGCCATGGTTGCATGCCTTTTTGCTGCATCCTACTCAAGCGCCTCGATCCGCTCCTTGTTCGCCCCCACCATCATGCCAGGATCACTGCTCTGATGCCAATTGATAGAAACCTGGTAGCCCTACTAATTAGCAAAACAAGAATTCCTCTGTTTATGGCCGAGGAGACCCCTCAAAGCTTCCGTTTAATGGCCGGAAAAAACCCCTATACTTTCCCTGCTCTCAACTGCTAATGGATACAATATTTATATGCATGCCTGCTCCATAACCCTAGACTGCCCACTCTTGATAACTACTAACTTGACTCCAACCTACATAACTCAATAGCAGTAATTGGGTAAATTACCTTTTTAGTCCCTCAACTTTCATCGAAGTAACATTTAAGTCCTTAATCTTTTATAAGTTTCAATTGGGTCCCTGCAGTATCATTTTCGTCACAATGTGGGACATCGGCCTGACGTCGTCTCTATTTTTAACGGTTGAAGTGTCACGTGACCGCACGTGATGGATGCCGTGCGAATGGAAGTAACATTTTAGTCCCTTAACTTTCATCGAAGTAACATTTTAGTCCCTTAATTTTCATCGAAGTAATGTTTTAGTCCCTTAACTTCTATCACGTGCGTCACGTGACACCCCAACCGTTAAGAATAGAGACGGCGTCAGGCCGATGTCCCACATTGTGATGAAAATGATACTATAAGGACCAAATTGAAACTTATAAAAGATTAGGGACTTAAACGTTACTTTAATGAAAGTTGAGGGACGAAAAATATAGTTTTCTCGCAGTAATTAAACTAAGACTAAGACTCAACCTGATCACCCATAACTCCTATATATACTTTGGATTCACCTTCCTGCTCGTCTCTGATCTTCTGATTCTATGTGTGGGGGTTGGGGGGGGGGGGGTTCACAGTTAATGATATAGCTGGTCGTTGTGAGTAGTCGTTGTCTGCCACCGTAGGCGTACTTAATGCAATGGTTGGTGGTTGCGAGGTGTCCATTTTGGTGAAAGAGAAACGCTATTTAATGTAGATGATCAGATTATTCCACGTACGGGCATCCTGTTGAATAAATTGACGTGACGAATCTTGAAGAAAAAATGAGAGATATTTGAATTTTGACCTGAGAAAGCCAATATGACTCCAATATTTACGCACACTTAGAAAAGAAGTTTATTTTGCTTCTTCTTTTTTGTGAGCAATTTCGAACCGCTGGAAAAAACGATGATGATTGGTGATTTAACATGATATTAAAAAAGTTAAGACAGACTGAAAGATTGTTTTTGTTTTTGTTTTTGTTTTCTTCTTTCGAACTCGAACTATTTTAGGATGGCAAAATGGCCTTGCAATCCTGACCGAACTACTACGAAACGTCGAAATCCTTAATGATCGAGATATGAACCGAAAAGCTCAGAAACTAAACAGGTTCTAAGAAGTCTCATGCGCGATTGATCCTGCACAAACCGGCTGAGAGATAGAATTTTAGCTGCATTTAGTAGTTATACAACCTAATTACATTTCGGGCGATTTGTCAAATGATCTTCTAAAAGTAGCTTAGTTGTCATTTGGTCTCCTACATGAGACCTTAAGGCCACGTTTGGTCGCACTATTCATTCAGGAATCGAAATGAAAATTCTTTAAAATAAGGAATTCAACGTATTTTGTTGCCACCTTCATTTAGGAACCATAATTAAAGTTCATGTGTTTGAGGGAACTAGCAACTAAACAAACATGCCGAAAATTCAAGATTTAATCATTTAAAATCTACCAAATTAAGCATATTAGTTTTAGATATCGCTAATAACAACATATCAAAGATTCAAAGTGAATTGTGCTTGAAAACCAACAAAAATCCGAGAAAAACACATACACTCGGATTTGCTACAGTACCAATGAAATGAATGCGAAGAAAACCCGATCGAGATGAAACTTGAAAACATAGTAGGTCGTGTCACACCCCGACCCAGAAAACCCATCCGAACCGAGGCGTGAGGGGAAACCTACACTATTCATCTCCAAGTGGCGCGATACAAGCGGAATTATAAAAAAAACTTAAACAAATGTAATCCAGAGGTGAAATAGAAATTCAATTTACATAACATCAGTTGTACTATTCAATATTTGATACAAATCTTCCAATGAAAGGATATTATACATTAATCTCAAAAGTCCTCGAAATGTACATAATTTACAAAATCTGTTAAAAGTACAACAAATAATCCTCCAGCAACCTCAAGCACCTCTGGAAGTAGTCGCACCACCAAAGCTGATCCGCCGGCTCTACTGAAGAAGAACTGGCGCCTGCACCTGCAAACGCAGCCCGGGTAGGAGTGAGCGATAAGCTCAGTAGGGTTCTACTCTACGGCACACTGAAGGGAAGAAAACAACAGCAGTGTTGTCTCCCAGCTCAAGTCTAACGAATGTCACGGGTCCCATAACCCATCGATGTCCCAAGGGCTCCTGTCATGAACCTCTCTCTTGTACATGTTGCCAAGATCACCCTAAGCACTAACAGGGGAACAGTACCATACAGGATCACCCTTACCCAGCAGGGATACCACTGCCTGGGGACCACGTCGGGAACACATCGATCACATCCTTAGCACTTAGCCTTGGGAGACCAACACGACCTCTAAACCTCAAGCAATGATCAAAGTCAACTAGCATGCATCCTCAATAGCATGAGATTCTGATCAACAATCACACCCTAATCCTGACTACCCAGCCGCGGTCCTAAGGCTAGATATGAGCTACCCGAGAGCCTCGGATCGGCGATCAACCCATCGCCCGCCTAACCTCAAATGCCTCTAATGCAATCAAGATGCATGCAATGCTCAGACACAGATAACAAGATATAAGCATGCAACAAGATGTCATTAATCATACATGGCTAGGCAGCTAGCCAAAGGGTAAGCATAGCAAAGGCCTCAAATACAGATTATCTATGCTAACCAACAAAAATCTGAGCAAAGCATGAATACATATATACAATAGCCTTCAGTGCTCTCTTGCACCTGACAGACTAAAGTTCCACAGTTACCCCACGGGTAACTGGCCACATTTATACAATAGCCCTCGGCACACGCCGGCAAGAGGCTAAGGTTTCACAATTCCACATTAGCTAGCACTCATAGCTAGCTAATGGCTAAGCAAACCAAAAGCATTTAACTACCATTCAACTAAGTATTAAATGCAATCAAAAACCATAGATTTGCCCAAAACGGGAAATACTCGAACGATCCTCAAACCCGATAGAAATCCTTTGAAAGCTCTACAAAATCCACTTATAAACTTCCCAACATGTTTAAAGATCAATCACGATTGAAAGCCATCCAAGAAAAGCCATAAAACCATGTTCAAGGGCCCACGGTCGATGTCACGGTCGATCCACCGATCGACCGTGAGGCCACGGACGATGTCACGGTCGATCCACCGATCGACCGTGGGGCCAAAACGAGGAAAACCACATGGGCGACGGTCGATGGGCCGATCCGACGGTCGACCGTGAGGCAGGATGAAAAGAGAGAGAACCCACGGTCGATCGACCCATCGACCGTGGGAGGCTAAAATCCCGACAGAGCCTGACGGTCGATCCAACGGTCGACCGCCAGACCCAGAAAGTGTAAAACAACACTTGACGGTCGATGCACCGATCGACAGTCGAGCCTTAGGCACAGTTCTTCAGAACAGTGCCGGAAATCCAATTTCTTGGATTTCAAGGATCAAACCAAGTTGAAATTCGATGAAACTTTGCAAGCATACATAAAAGATGATGGGGAAACCAATGGTATAAAGAAATCCCATTTCTGACGGTTAAATCTCCAATTTAGGTTAAAATGGCCGAAAACCGATAAACGGCGAGAATACGGAAAACCAGCCGTTAAAATACGTAAATCGCGAGGTAGGAATACTTCAAGGCATCTATAACACATGCACAATGAATTACACCACATTCTAACAAGTATTCCTACAGCGAAAAGGCATAAAACCTATCCTAGAAGAACCCGATCCAAAGATCGAGGTAGAAACACCTACTTGAAGAGATCGGGCAGCTCCTCCACGCATCCCCCAAGTCCGATCGCCAAGATCCGCTCCGTGAAGATCAACCCTCCAAGCCCTATCTCAGCCGAAGGAAAGAGGGAGAAGAGAGAAAGAAAGGCCGGAGGAGAAGAAAAGGAAAGGAGAGTGAGAAAGGAAAGGGTTTAAATAGAAAGCTGGAATCCATCACAGCCGTCCGACTCGATCTCTCCCGATCGGAAGCGCCCTAAAGGTTCTAATCAAACACATACATCAATCAAAGGCTATGTGTGCAACGCGGGTGTGAAACTGACCAGCAGGGAGCATATTTACCAAAATGCCACTGGGGTCAAAACGGCGATGCGATCAACCGATCACATCCCAAGGCCAACCGAGCCAAACCACAAACCCAGACCCTCGACCTAACGCGGTCGGACCAGGTTGGAGGTACGGGTCCTCACAGGTCAGATGGAGGATAACAAGTTAGAAGCTAGAAAACACGAACATCAAGCTTGAAAACCAACAAAAATCCGAGAAAAACACATACATTCGGCTTTGCTATAGTACTATATATATATATATAGGGACCAGTACTAAGGAAACAAAAGGGGAGAAGAAGAGGGGAAATAAAGGGGAAAAGAGAAAAGAGTTGGTGTGGGTGGGAAATTTGTAGAAAAACCCTTGCAATTTCCGTAAGTACAAGGAAGTCTTATATTTGTTCAAAAAGGCCCACAATCCTACTCCCTTGAGGGAAATTCATCTCCGAAATTTGACCCAAATACAATATAAAAATAGGGTTATTTACTTTTGTATCCTTGTAAACTTCTTAAATTACAAATATACCCCTACAATCTTTACCTTCACATATATACCCCTCAAAACATTGAGAAAATGTTAACCATGCCCTTCCGTCAAAGTCCGTACATAGAGCTAACTTAACCATAGTTGAAATCTAACCAGGCTGGGCAAAATTACTTAATTGCCCCGGATAAAGTTGGAGAAGCACTGTCGCCGTGGAAGAACAGCTAATAGAATTGAGAATGTCGAATATAGTTGGGGCAGCCTTGGATAAAGTTGGAGAAGCACTGTTCAAGCTCCAAAGCTTCGTCGCCGGGGACGTATGGCCGGAGCTCGTTGTTGCTGGAATGTGGCAGCTGGGACAAGGGAGGTCTTGGCCACGAAGGTGGCGTCCAAACTTCGTCGGTGAAGACTCGAGGCCGCCGTTGGAGTTAGAGTTATGGAGGCGTCGGTTGGAAACAGAGGACGTCGGCTAGGAACAGAGGACGTCGGCTGGGAACAGAGGAGCTGCCGGATATAAACTTGAGGAAGCACCGCCCGAGCTTTGAAGCCGCCGGCACGTCGCAGATAAAGTTGACGAAGCTCCTTGGTCGACAGTGTCCAAGCTTCAAGGTTGGTGAAGATAGGGGCAGCCGCAGCACCTGGATCTGGGCTTCGTCACTGTGGAGGTATGGCAGCTAGATATCTCCGATCCTGGAGTCTTTAGGCCGTTGGAGTTGAGGGAGCACCCGGTCCGATCTCCGTCGCCGTCGAGGGGACTAGCTGGAAACAGAGAACAGGGGAAGCACCGTTGGGGGTTGATGATGAGGCGTCGGAGAGGGTGATGCCGATGGAGTATGGGTTTCGGCGGATGTGGAGTTTGATGCGGCGGGCTTCGATGGGTTCCGCCGGCTGGAGCAGAGGAGGACGACGAGTTCTTTGGGTTCTTTCGCTGGCTGGAACAGAGATGGGTTCTTTGGGTTCCGTCGGTTGAGGAAGATGACGGGGCTCCTTTCTCGGGCCGGGCGACGGCAAGCTCCTCGGCGTAGATGGGTTCCTTCCTCCTGGCTGGGCGACGGCGACGACTCCTCCGGCTGGATCAGAAGCCCTAGCTATGGCGAAGCCCTAGCTCTGGTTCAGTAGGAACCCTAGATCCAGTAGAGAAGACAACCTCATCATCCTTATATGTGAACCCATGCTACAACGGTAGCACAGGGGTATAGTTGTCTTTTAACAAGGCTTCTTTGACGGCGTTAAGCATATTCCGTCAATATTCATGATACTGTTAACCGGAGGGCATGTTTAACATTTTCTTAATGTTTTGAAGGGTATATATGTGAAGCTAAAGATTGTATGGGTATATTTGTAATTTAAGAAGTTTCCAAGGATACAAAAGTAAATAACCCATAAAAATAAAGGCATATAGCATGAGGTAGAGGACAACCATCACCGAGTCACTCCCATTGGAGGACTCAGAATAGCAACTCTATCTTGAATTTGGCTAATAATGGCGACTCCTAATCTCGCTACTATGTTCATGTATCGTACAAACATCATTCACGGGGTTTTGTGTGCACCAGCGCGTGTGAAACCCGACTCTACAATGGCAAATTATCAAAATGCCCTTCAGAGTCACAAAGAGCAACGTGATCACCAGATCACACCCTACGCGAAACAAAACCAATCGATCCCATGGATCCGACCTATGCGGTCAGACCAGGTGTAGAGACACGAGTCCTCACAATTGTGTTGATACTAAGAGGAATCTTCTTTTTGGTTTTTTCCAGATTTGGCTCTTGTAGTCATAGAATGCAGATTTTGTGATGGAGTAGGAGAGGAATAACTTTCTGTAGTGGATTGTGGTGATGATAAAGCAGTGAAAGATTGAGGATAAGGTGGAAAAGTTGGTGAGAGGTTTGGTGTGAGGGTTTCAATGTTTGCAACAGTAGAGAGGATTGGAGGGAGGCACGAAGAGCAGGGAGTGAAGGACCTTGAAATGGAGAAGATGATAAGGGAGATGCGATGGCAAATGGGAATTCTTCTTCACAGAAGCAAACATGTCAGTATTTATAGGTGATTTCTGAATTTATATCATAACATTTGTATCCTTTACTGCTATGGCAATAACCCAAGAACACACAAGACTTCGACCACGGTTCAAGCTTGTGGGCACTATATGGCTGCAACCACAACTAACAAAGACATCCAAAAACTCGAAAGAATTGATAATCGAGCGGTGTAATGAAGGTGATGATAGCCGATTGATAAGATAGACTGCAGTAATGACCATCGCATTCCAAAAACGAAGAGGTTCGAGAGATGTTGATAGCCAGGAAATTATTGTCTCGATGATACGACGATGCTTCCGGTCGACGACGCTGTTTTATTGCAGCGTATATGACAAGCAAGCTGATGGGAGATGCCTTTAGGAGAGAGGAACTCCTTGAAGGCATTGTTGACGAAATCGCCACCGTCTAATCGAAAAATCTTGATCCGACAGTTGAGATGATTCTCTATTGTATTCTAAAATGCTATAAAAGATGTAAACAACCAACTACTTTTACTACATATCAGCCTCAATTTTCCTATATATATTTGCATTAAGCTAATCCCTAAGGGTTTTGCATTGATCTTATGCTTTCATGAGGTTTTGTGATATTAATTATTTTTTCAAGAGATTCTCTGTAATTAATTTATTAAAATGTCATATTATAACCAAGGCGTAGTATAAAGTACAGATCTTCCTATCTATCTTTTAATGCATCAACTACACATTTTATCAAATAGCTGGGAATAAAAGACCATAAGCAATGAGTTGCCTTCTGTTAGCCATAAATATAACCATATCCTAAAGTCATTTGGGCGATTGACAAGATCAATGGTGTCGCGCCCCGACCCGCGAAAGCCCAACCGGGCCGGGCGACGCGAACCGGAACTTATAAAACGCGGAAAACAAAGCTGGCGAGGGTTCCCTCTAACCTATTGGTCTCCCTAACAGTTCACTAAAAGCACCCTCAATTAAAACAACAATGATTAGCATAACCTCGAACCACAGATTAAAACTCAAAGTGTTAATATACAAATCCACGGAGAGGGGAAGATTCAAAATACAACATCACTCCCGTAGGAGACTATCTAACATAAGGATAAAAATAGTAACGGATCACCACCTCTCAGACTCCACATGGCGCCGCCGCACCGCCAACCAACTGCCCGGTAGGGGCCAACGAAGAAGAACTGACGCCTGCACCTGCAAAACGCAGCCCGGGTAGGAGTGAGCACTAAGCTCAGTAAGGATCTACACTACGACACACAGAAGGAAGAGGGAAACGCAACAGTGTCGCCCTCAAGTAGAACCTGGGTGTATACAGGGGTCCCATAACCCCACCGCGTGTCCCTGAGGCCCACGATCATGGACTTCCAGCCGGACTGGTCACATGTCAGGTCACACTCAGTAGCAGGAAACGACACTGCTAACTCTCAACAGGACACTGAACACTGTTTGGTGGAAAAAGACACCACTGAGTAGGTAACTCCTCTACTCAAGAGTTTTAGGAACACCGGACACCAGCTACACCTCAGATCCGACTCGAGGCCGACACGACCTCTACAATCATCAAGCCACAAGTGTACCAGTCAACTAAGCCTATCATCGAATCGACTGGACACCACAATTCAAACCGGGTCCAAACCACCCAACCCCGGTCCTAGGGCTAAGTCCGAGCTTCCAGCCTCGGGACGGCGACCCAAAGATCACCCACGCCCTAACCAATGCAACTAATGCACACAACAACAATGCATGCTATGACATACACATATAAGAAGCAAAGCATGCAACAGTATGTCAAGCATCATAAAAGTCTACTGGATCGCTGCAGCGGTACCACCGACCACTGCCAGCCGATTCGCAGCGGGTCCCGGCATTACGACGGTACCACGACCGTCAACCGCGAACTCCTGCAACGGGAAGCAATCCCGAAAACCACTGATGAATAGTAGCTGTGAGGGCCCGCCCCTCAGACCTGACTCGACCACGTGGTTCGAGAGCCGGTTTCCTGTTGGTTTGGTTCCACGTCGGGCACGATCGGGCGATCGTGTGACGGTTTGGATCCCATGTGCATTTTGGTAAATATGCCCCCTGGTGGTCGGTTTCACACCCGCATTGCACCCACGGGCTTGGATTGATGTGTGTGGTTGTTTAGGATGGTTAGGCGGACCCGGGATCGGAAGATCCCAGCTCGGGCGCGCTAGAGCTCGCTATCGGGCTCGTTAGCGGGTCAACGGGTTTTTGGCCCGTTAGAGAGGATCCGGCCCATTAGGGGCCTGGTGAGTGGAGGGTGGTTGGAGCAGTTGGCTCCAACCCACACCCACTCCCCTCTCTTCTCTCCTCTCTTCTCTCCTTCCCTTCTTCTCTTTCTTTGGTTGGTTCTCCCTTCTCTTCTCCACCGACGTCTCCTCTTCTTCCCCCCTTCTTCCCTCTCCTTCGGTTGGGCTTGATCTTGGAGGGGCTGAGTAGCGGATCTTCGTGGCAAGGTTGGCTGGACGCGTGGAGAAGCTGGGATTGCGTTTAAGGTAGGTGTTTCTACCTCGATCCTTGGATCGGGTTCTACTAGGTTAGGATGTTTGTGTTTTTGCTGTGAATACCATGATAGCATGCTTGTAGATCCTTGCCTATGTAATGTAGCTCATTCCTTGTATTCTTGCATTGCAAAACTGGTGTTATAATGGTTAGTTTCCGTATCTCACGGTTTCGTCGGTTTTTGGTTTTTCAGACCTAAAATGGGATTTAACCGTTAAAAACTGGATTTCTTTACACCATTAGTTTCCTCACCTCAAAATATACTTGCTTGCAAAATTTGATTGTATTCTAACATATTTTGATTCTTGAAATCTTAGAATTAGGATTTCTGGTATTTTGCGTCTAGAGCTCGACGGTCGATCGGTGCATCGACCGTCAGCTCGACGGTCGATCTGTGTATCGACCGTCATGCTTTAGTATATTTTCTCTGGGCCTGACGGTCGACCGTCGGATCGACCGTCGGGCTCTGTCGAGTTTTTGGGTCCCCAGGGTCGATGGATCGATCGACCGTGGGGCCTTCGCTTTTTCGCCATTTACCTGACGGTCGACCGTCGGATCGACCGTCAGGCTCTGCTTGGTTTTGGGCTTCTCAGGGTCGATGGTTGGATCGACCGTCGCCCTTGGTTTTCTTCGTATGGGTCTCACGGTCGATCCACGGATCGACCGTGGCATCGTCCGTGATCCTTTGAACAATGTTCTTTGGTTCTTCTTAAATGGCTTTCAACTTTGATTGAGTCTTAAACGTGTTGGGAGGATTATAGATGGATTTGATGAGGTTTTCAAAGGGTTTTCATCGGGTTTGAGATTTGATCCGAGCTTCTCCCCTTTTTAGCAAACGTATGGTCGTGTTTGCATTTAATTCAAGTTTAATAGAAATTAAATGTCTGGTTGCTTACTTAACCATTAGCTAGCTATGAGTGCTAGCTAATGAGGAATTGTGGAACCTTAGCCTCTTGCCGGCGAGTGCCGAGAGCTATTGTATATCTGTTGAACTTATAACAGTTGATGTGACATATAGAGACATCTAGGATTAGATGCTTGCTTAAGCTCATGCATTGTATGCATTAGAGGCATTTGAGGTTAGGCGGGCGATGTCTTGGGTCGCCGATCCGAGGCTCTCGGGTAGCTCGGATCTAGCCTTAGGACCGTGGCTGGGTAGTCAGGAGTAGGGTGTGATTGTCGATCTGAATCTCTGATGATTGAGGATTGCGATAGTCGGCTTGAATCTTTGTTTGAGGTTTAGAGGTCGTGTTGTCTTCCAAGCCCAAATGCTAAGGATGCAACCGAGGAGTTCCCGACGTGGTCCCCAGGCAGTGGTATCCCTGCTGGGTAAGGGTTAGAGCCTGCATGTTACTGTTTCCGTGGTCCTCCTGGTAACATGTTCAGGAGAGAGGTTTCATGACAGGAACCCTTGGGACATCGGTGGGTTATGGGACCCGTGGCATCCTTTAGACTTAGGCTGGGGGACAACACTGTTGTTGTTTTCCTCCCTTTAGTGTGCCGTAGAGTAGAACCCTACTGGGCTTTTTGCCCATTCCTACCCGGGCTGCGTTTGCAAGTGCAGGCGGCAGTTCCTCCTCAGTGGAGCCAGCAGGTTCGGCTTTTGGCGGCGCGAGTACATCCAGAGGCGTCTGAAGTTTGGTTGGAGGATATGGCTGTTGTAACTTTTTGATATATAATTATGCATGTTGTACCCTTTTTGGAGAACCTTTGGGATGTTGTATAAATCTGTATTTTGGAACTCAGATATTGTAAGACTTGATGTTATATTATGATTAAAATATGCTTAGCCTCTGGAATACTTTTGCTTAAATTGTTTATCCTTTCCGCTTGTACTGCGCCGGTTGATGATGAATAGTGCTAGGACCCTCACGCCCCGTCCTGGATGGGTTTTCTGGGTCGGGGTGTGACAGTAACAATATAATATTATATTCCGAAATATAATATTATAATCAAAAACACTCAAAGCCTCTACTTATGGGCAAATTGATCCCGTCGATCCGACGTCCAAACGACATCGGATTCAAGATCCAACTTAGCCACCAATAGGTGAATATATCGGGATCATCATATCCAAAATTCATAATCATCCAACGGTTGGATTAACGGAAAACACTAATCAAAAATCGTTAATCAAACTAACTTACCCGTTAATCGTTAATCACCGACAAGCTTCCAAACCACTTCAGGGATCTTCCTCTCGTTGTCACGAATCCAACGAGCCTTAGAACGCCGAAAAAGATGATCGGAGGAGGGAGAACGGAGGTGAGGAAGTGGGCTGCCGGAAACTGGGGAAAGAACAGAGCATCGGGAGAGAAAGAAGGAAGGAAGAAGAAAAGGAGGAGAAGGAGGAAGAGGAGGGGAAGAAAAGGAGGGGAAAGGGGGAGGGAAAGCCGGGGGAAGGGGGAAAAAGTGAGGGGAGGGGAGGGAAAGTCCTCCCCCCTCTGACAGGGGAGAGCGACGGCCAGCGGTGGCCGTCCTCGCGAAGCAGAAAAGCCACCGACGCGATTCCGATCGGTCGCTCCAAGGAGCGATCGATCGCTCGCGCCCCGGGTTGATCCCAACGCCAAGTCGGATCGACTAGCTCACGAGTCCGATCGATCGCTCCAAGGAGCGATCGATCGCTCAAGGGTCGTCAGCTGCCCCAAAGGCAAGCTTCCGCGCACCCGAGCTGGGGTCTTCCGATCCCGGGTCCACCTAGCCATTCTAAATAAGCACTAACACAAACAATGCCAGTGTGTGCACACGCGGGTGTGAAACAAACCAACAAGGCGCAATTTAGCAAATTGCCCTTGCAGTCTACAACGAGCCACATGGGTAGAGGGACAGGTCCTCACAAATGGTAATTTCATAAATATTGTCATTAAATGGTCATCATCTTTAGCTTTGACATGGTTGAAGTATTTTGACCATAACTTTTTCATCAAATATCCAAATTGGTCGATTCTTAAACCATTGGAAAGAGAATGAAAAGATTTACAACTTTCTTGTTGACGAGATATTCAGATTCTATTGTTTACTGTGTCAAACTGGGAGCCAAAATGTCCAGTGGTAAAATAGTAAATAATGATCGAATTTTCAAATGTCATCGTCCAAAGAATGGTCGATTTCATCGACCAAAGTCCAATCGCCCGAATCCAATCGGCTATATTTTGGTCGATTATTTTAATAGTGGTCGTTAAAGTGTTTTGACTATTTTGATCATAACTTTCACATATGATATCCAAATGGGTTGGTTTTTGGACTGATAGAAAAGGAATTCGAAGAACTACAATTTTCATGTTCAGAGGTTTTCCAAATTTGAAGGTTATCATCGGCCAAATTGCAGTGGAAGACAAGACACTCTATTTTATGGCAGTGTCATAAATAACTGATGATGCTGATCAAGATTCAGTTCTGACGGTTCCGGATTCAGTTCTAACGGTTTCAGATTCAGTTCTAACGGTTCCAAACGGTTCCAGAGCAGTTCCAGATGGTTCCAAAGCAGTTATACCAGGAGCATTATAAAAGGCATGAAGATGATGATGAAGATCTCTCCCGAAATCAAAAGCAAACCAGCTTTTATCTTTATTTTCAATGTAGCCTTTTATCTTTATTTTCAATGTAGCTTTATTTATCTTCATGTACCTTTAATTCAGCAATAAAAAATTTTCTTTATTTAAATTTCTTGCAATGGATCTTTCATTCATAGGAGTAATTCTATCACTCATAGGAGTAGTTCTAATATATTGCATCACCCATATTTTAATCCATCGTCCATTTCTCATCTTTCATTTCTCAACACCCATTTTTCTCATCGTCTTTCATCCATTTTTCACCATTCTCATCGTCTATTTTCCACACTTTTCATCGTCCAAGCTTCAACATCTCTGTTCGAACTGAGTTCGAACAAGTTGAGCCTTTGCACGTCCCTGATTTTTTAACATTTTGACTATTTTGACTCTGTCTGTCAACGACAAGATTCTCACATCAATATTTTTTGACACACCCGATGGAACCACTGTGTTGAAACTTGAACACAAAAAAAGGCCCACCAGCAACAATGGATCTTGATGAGATTAACTTATATTGGCCGATAGATGTTGAATTAGTATCAATGTTCAATTAGATTGATCAATGGATGGGTGACATGCATGCATTGAAAAACTGCATGTGAAAAAGTACATGGTCGACATGCATGGATTGAAAACGTGCATGTGAAAAAGTGCATGTGAAAAAGTGCCCGGCAAGCCATGCATGGCCGATCAATGCTTGCTATATATATATATATGTTTTATGGTCGATCGTCACTTGCTATAAAACAAGTATATTGGGCGAATGACCAACAAAATATGTTTTATTGATGACTAAATTGGCCAACATAATAGCCAAATTAGCCCACAGAATCATCCAA
>OY986970.1:24858962-24880989 GCA_963920575.1 Narthecium ossifragum | reverse complement strand
GATTACATGAGTACTACATTTGAACTACTCATGCAAGTGGTTGGCTCTAGAAACAAGTTGAGCTATTAGAAACATGCTAGGTTTTGCATCATGAGATTTTTCCAAAACTCTCGAATAATACACTTTCTACACAAAATGTTTCCAATGGATCATATTTTTCCATGAACCCTAATCCCACTAACATTAATACTTGCCTTTTCCCTTGAAAGTTCTTATTTCATGACCACTATTGACTTCAAAAGGAGATTAAGGGATGGAGATGAAAGGTTGTAACTCTTCTCGAAAGCAAATAAATCATGTATAATCGATCTTATTTATCTAATTTATCCACATGACCAGTAGCCTTTATCTCTAAAATGTTTTGTTATTTTCAGACTGAATTAGTTACGCTCAATATACTTTAACAATATCCTCTTAACCCTACCATCAATTCGAACATATATCGAATTTAGTATCCTCATGATGATCAATAGCCTTTATCCCTAAGTCCTAACGTATTTTGCAATTATTTTTTCAGCTTGAAGATTACGTTCATGATCCAAATTTACTATAGTCATGAGCGACACGTACAAGACACTAGCCTCGAGTCATGAGGTGATGAGGAGATCGAGTGATGTATAGGCCATTCTAATGTTGAGGTCTAAGGTGATGATGGAATAAGTCATGGTCCAGTCAAGAAAGAGAGATCTCTCTTCTCAAGACACGACAGAGTGGTGGACAGAGATGTCATGCATATCTATCGTCTCTTATTAATTAAGCTCATTCCACACACCCACACACCCTTCCCTTTAAAATTTACACGCACATGCGCGCGCACATATATATATATATATATAAATAAATAAATATATAAATATATATATATATATATATATATATATATATATATATATACTAGTGGTGCCCCCGCCACCTATCAGGATAACCATCAGCTCCACCCCAATAACTCCCTCCCATTAAACTCCCCTCAATCTAGGATTATCATGTTACATAGGCTCCATCTAGGATATTCTCCTACCACGTAGGACAACAAGATGGTTAACTTATAAAGAGAATTACCAATAAATCTTTTATAAGATATCAATTTATCATTAGGTCTCTAAACTTTTGTTGGACTAAACTACCCCTATTATATTTATATGTATCCACACCCCTACCCCTGTACCCACCCCCGCGTCCGGCGCCGGCGAGGGCGCCAACGCTGCCCCCCCCCCCCCCCCCCCCCGCGGCCCGACGTAGATCCCAAGGTCACCGTCCAACGACGATCCCGATCTCGCCGCCCATCGACGATCTCCTCCTCTGTCGTGATCCCGATCTCACCCCTCGTCGACGATCTCCTCCTCTGTCGCGATCCCGACGCCGCCCGTCGACGATCTCCTCCTCCGCGATCCCGTCTGTCGCGATCTCGTCCGTCGTGTTCCCATCACTGGAGCTCCCCGTCCCGATCCGCGGTCTCCTTCATCCCCAGCGGCCCCGTCGTCCCCGATCTCCTTCCCCGGCGCCCCCGATCTCCTCTCAGTCGCCGATCGGCCTCGTCGTCCAACGCCACCCCGATCCGCATCCGTCACGATCCCGGAACTCCCCGTCCCGATCCCGAGATCGCCGATCACTGACGCCGACAGCATAACGACGTGGTCCGGATCCCAATCACCGACGCCGACCTCCCCTTCTCCGACGCAGCCGCCTCCGACCACCATCTCCAATGAAGCCACCGCCTCCAACCGACGAGCTACCTTGCATCCGCCTAATCCGCCAGTTAATGACACGATCACATCAGTTGGATTGACTCCCCACGCTCGACCGACCTCTCCTCCAATCTCCTCTACCGCCGATCGTCCCTCCTCGCCGGCGATCAATCTCCGACGACTCTAAGCCGTTGGAAAAAATAAAACAAAAAATGTTGGAGGGAGTAAGTAATAGGGAGAGAGAAAACAAAGGGAAATGAAGAAAAATAGTATGATATATGAGAAAAATTCAGGAAAATAAAGGAATAATAGAAAATATTGGTAGTTACTTTCCACAATGCTGGTAGTTACTTTACATAATTTTGGTAGTTACTTTCCACAATACTTGTGGTAGTTACTTTTCACAATAATGAAAAATATTGTGAAAATTATGGAACTTACTTATCATATAATGTGGTAGTTACTTTCATAAAATATGGAAGTTACTTTTCGCGGTAGTTACTTTCCACGGTAGTTACTTATCACCAATAATATGCGAAAAAAATCAGCTAAAATAAGAAAAAATATGTGGAAAATCAAGAAAAATAGTGGGGCCCCTTCTCCACGGTAGTTACTTTCCACAATGCTGGTGGTAATTACTTTCCACAATATTGGTGGTAGTTACTTTTCACAATACTTGTAGTAGTTACTTTCCACGGTAGTTACTTTTCACGGTAGTTACTTTCCACGGTAGTTATTTTCCATGAAACTTGTGGTAGCTACTTTCCACAATGCTTGTGGCAGTTACTTTCTGTAACTTTGGTACTTACTTTCCACAATACTGGTGGTAGTTACTTTTCAATATTTGTAGTTACTTTTCAATATTGGTAAAATATAGTAGTTACTTTTCAGAAATAATATCTGAAAAAATATTGGGGGCCCCTTCTCCACGGTAGTTACTTTTCAAAATTTTATTTGTTATTTTTCATGGTAGTTACTTTTCAAAAATAATAAGCGTAAAAATTAGCTAAAATAAGGAAACTATGGGGAAAATCAAAAAAATTAGTAGGGGAATTTCACTTTGCATTTTTTTAAAATGAAAAATAACTTTAGTTTTTACCATACTTACTTTCCGCGGTAGTTCTTTTCCATGGTCGTTACTTTTCACCAATAATATGTGAAAAGATCAACTAAAATAAGGAAAATATGGGATAAATGAAGAAAAATATTTGGGTCCATTCTCCACGGTAGTTACTTTTTCAAAAAGATAGGGTTGATTTAAGTGGTAGTTACTTTCCACAATGTTGGTGGTAGTACTTTCCACAATGCTGGTGGTAGGTACTTTCCACAATTCTGGTGGTAGTTACTTTCCACAATGTTGGTGGTAGTTGCTTTCCACAATGCTGGTGGTAGTTTCTTTCCACAATCCTGGTGGTAATTGCTTTCCATAATACTTGTGGTAGTTACTTTTCACAATGCTGGTGGTAGTTAATTTTCATAATACTGGTGGAAGTTACTTTTCACAATGCTGGTAGTTAGTTTTTAAAAAAGTAGGGCTGACTTAAGTGGTAGTTGCTTTCCACAATGTTGGTGGTAGTTACTTTTCATAATTTTGGTAGTTACTTTTCATAATGCTGGTGGTAGTTTTTTTTTTGACAAGATGAGCCCGTAAGCTGGTCTAAAGCTACAACTTAACAAGCCCAAAACTTGGGGTTTAGGAACACCTCCAAACACACCCTACCTTGAACCTCCATCAACTGAGGCCAAGTTACAATCCCAAAATTGGGCATTCCAACACCCTCTCGCTTCTCTTGCGAGACGATCCGTAATCTCATTCTTTTCCCTGTGGATAGTTACTTTTCACAATGCTGATGGTAGTTACTTTCCACAATACTGATGGCAATTACTTTTTTAAACAGTAGGGCTGACTTAAGTGGTAGTTGCTTTCCACAATGCTGGTGGTAGTGACTTTCCACAATACTTGTGGTAGTTACTTTCCACAATGCTGATGGTAGTTACTTTCCATAATTTTGGTAGTTACTCTTGTATTATTTTCCCATGTTTTTCTATATTTTTCCTATTTTCTCTGCGTTTTCTCTCTCCCCTTTCCTCTTCCCATGGCCTTCCCCCTCTTTCCACGGCCTTCCCCCAATCTCCTCCTACCCCGATCTCCTCCTTCCCCGCCGCCACCTCCATCGCCACCCCGATCTCCTCCTCCTTCCGACTCCGTCCGTCGCCGATCCCGTCCAACGGAGCCCTCATCACCGACCTACCCGTCCCGATCCCAAGGTCGCGGATCGCGACGTCGCCACCTCCATCGCCACCCCGATCTCCTCCTCCTTCGACGGCCTCCCCGTCGCGATCCCGTCCAACGGAGCCCTCGCCTCCGACCTCCCCGTCCTGATTCCGATATCGCGGATCGGGACCTCGCGACGTGATCGCGACCGACGCCGACGATTCCCACGGCCTTCCCCGATCTCCTCTTTCCCCGCCGCCACCTCCATCACCACCCCGATCTCCTCCTCCTTCGACGACCTCCCCATCGCGATCTCGTCCAACAGAGCCCTCGTCTCTGACCTCCCCGTCCTGATTCCGATATCTCGCGACGGGATCATGATCGATGCCGACGTTCCCACGGCCTTCCCCGCCGCCACCTCCATCGCCACCCATATCTCCTCCTCCTTCCAACCCCGTCCGTCGTGATCTCGTCCGAAGGAGTCCTCATCTCCGACCGGCACCTCGCCGCGGGATCGCAACCGACTCCGACGATTCCCACGGCCTTCTCCGATCTCCTCTTTCCCCGCCGCCTCACGACCGACGTTGATGAGATCAATGACGTGTTCGGACGGGGAGAGCCCCCAGCATCGCCGATCATTGAACCGGAACCTCCAACTCCACCATGGAGGAGATTGAGGATAAGCGCATTTTTGCCATAAAATTTTGGATCATAAGACCAATTGGTTTAAAATCTTCTACCAATACACAGAGGAAAAAAAATCACCGAATGAGACTAATCGATAATTATCAGTAACTTATAACCATCCTATTATATAAAGATGATATATATATATTTCAAAACTTATTTTAAACTTTAGGACTGCCCCTGTTTAGAACACGATGGATACTGTCCATTATCAGTACCCTACTAGGCGCTGGCTTTTGCTTTTCTTTTCCCGATTAGTTGGGCCAATAGCCCGGGAATGAGAGCAAAATACAAAAGGAAAAGAAAGGAAAGCGAAAAATACCATCTTAAGGCCACCATAGCTCATCAGCGTGGAACCCTGTGAGAGGTCACTACTAGGCTCTAGCTATGCATGTATATCAACCTTATAAGGAGTAATAACGATTAAACCTGCATTAATTCATATCCCCTAAATTTCTTTATATATATTCCCTAAGTTTGCTTTATATAAACCTGCATTAATTCAAATCAACCTAAGTTCTATTAATATTATCTTATGCTAAGACTTATATATTATTATTTTATATACCCTAAGTTAGACTTATAATATTTTTATATTTTAAAAGCTATGTTTTATGGTGGCAGTGAACAAAAAGCTATGACCAACCTTCGAACCCTGGACCACCTACGGGTCAACACAGTCGTCTAACCAGACAAACTACAAGGAGTTTGTTAAAATTTTATATTAGTAATAAGTAAAAACTATGTCAGGGGCACAGGTGAGTACTAGTGTATCTATAAGAAAAGAAGCATATATATATATATATATATATATATATATATATATATAGGGAGAGCACTTGTTGCTATCTAGGACCGGTAGATTGGTTTTTGCAGAACAAGACCACCCTCATTGTTTTCTTGCAAAATAAGACCACAAGTTATAAAAATTCAAACTTTACACGTGTCTTTTCTCACATCTCATACCATGACATACCCATGTCTATCCAATCATGTTTAAAAAATATAAAAAAAACATGTCACATTAAATACGAAGGGAAATGATGACGGCAAGTTGGTTTGACAAATCGCATCCATGTGGCATGAAGCCATTTGCCGATGGTACAGCCCATAGTAACACTATAGTACTTGCATATACGTGTAGTTTTTTATACACGCATGTTTCATCGAGTTAAAAGTTTATATGTGGTTTGTTTGTATACAAACTCCAATTGCTTGTTTACTCTTTATAGTTACTCGTTTCTACGTATTTGTTTTTACATGTGCATGTAATTATGCGTTAACTGATTTTTGTGTGTTCTACGCGTGTTTGTAATTCTTTGTGCCTGTGTTTAACAGGTTCACATAGAGTTGCAAAAACTCAATCAGTTGGATCTTCAAAGAATGGAGGAGATCTTGAATATCCAAATGAATAGGTTCATCGTTGGATTGATCATTATAAAGTCTAAGCTCGCCCTGGCGGAAATGGAAATTACGACGCTACATAGGAAAATGAAGATGTCTACATGTGACGAGACTGTAGCCGTCCACCAGAGTTTTGAAGAGGACGTGCCCCTATCATTTTTGTATCCCACAGTCACATAGTCGAAGAAAAGCGTCGTGGGTCTATCCAACAAAGCGTAACAAATTAAGGAAGGGGCTGGCTAACCATCTAGCCACGCAAGTGGACGTGGTAGCGTCGTGGTGGCCCGCTAACTAAGAATGAAGGGGATGGACATCCATTCACCAAGAGTCTTCGAAAACTACTGATAAGCGCCATGATGGCCAACTAACTGAGAATGAACAGAAAGTCATGCATGCGGTAGTCACGGCAGTGAACATTACGTTCACTGAAAATGAAGACAAGACGGAGCAAATGGTTGTAATCGATGAAAATGATGCTGATGAAGGGGCAAATGCCATTGAAGATGTCATCAAAGATTGTGTCGTCCACAAGGGCACGGAGTTTTTTTTTTTTTGATGAGTTGAGCCTACAAAGGCTTGCATGGTCTATAGAAATATGTCAAGGGTCGTGATGCCATCCTCTGAAGCCCAATACAGCGGGACTTTTGAGCGACGACACCAGCGGGCAACCCCCATCCGCTTTACAATTCTCCATTCCAGGGATATACATAAAGATTAAACACTCAAACTGCATGACAACTCCCCAAATCTCTCGTATAATTGTTTCTATATTTTGCGGCCAAATCATTTTATTCCGAAGTAGCTCCACCGCCATCTTGGAATCTGACTCAACCACCAACTGAGTAGCACCTCTATCCTTTGCCCAACAAACTCCATGATAAATTGCTTTAAGCTCTGCTTGAAGCATAGACTCTGCGTCTACTGGCATTCCCATTGCCCAAATAGCATCCTCGCCATGAACCTCCACAACTCCCACAGCCGCACGACAACCACCCTGTCCAAAGGAAGCGTCCACTTGGAGAATTCTTGCATCACCCCTAACATGACAGCAATCCGAGGCTCTTTCGTCTTTAGGAACTCCTTAGCTAGTCTGCAAGTCCTCAGTGCCAGTTTCCTCGCCGATTTCCCTTGGCCTTCAAAAGCCACTCGGTTTCTATCCTTCCAAACTTGCCACATCACAAGGGCACTGAGTTGAACCTGTTAAACACGGGCACAAAAATTTACAAACACGCACAGAAATCAGTTAACGTGTAATTACATGCGCATATAAAAACAAATACGTAGAAACGAGCGACTATAAAGAGTAAACAACAACTGAAGTTTGTATACTAACAGATTGCGTATAAACTTTTAACTCGATCAAACATGCGTGTATAAAAAACCACACGTATAAATAGACGCTAATAAATAAGTGAATACTATAGTGTTACTATGCGTCGTATCATCGGCGAATGACATTATACCACGTGGACTACAACAGCCTCACCAACCAGTCAAATCAACTCGTCGCCGACCATCACATTAAATACGACAGTTTTTATTTATTTATTTTTTAAACATGAATGAACAGACCTGGATATGGTATGACATGAGATGTAAGAAAAGGGCAGCGCAGGTTAAGAAGAGGAGGATGGTTTAGTTATGCAAAAAAGCAATTTACTGGTCCTGGCCTGTTGGAAATTAAACCCTCGATCTCAGGTTTGTTTCTTGCTACAGTCGTATAGTACTAGATGGACGCCGATCTCAATATACCGTCTCCTCTGGGTTCTGTCGGCATATGTGACCTTTTTGACGACGATCCTCTGGGCCGGATCTCCTGCTTTATCTCAAACAGCAAACTAATATTCTATATAGCTCAAGCTTCTTATATCCATCCTGTTTGCCAATGATGGGTTCCACCACTAATGCCTCTCTCTTTGCCATGCCATGCCATGCCTAGCTACCCCCTCCTCTCTCTTTATACAACTTAGAGAGAGAAGCTAGAGAGAGAGAGAAAGGGTGCATGAAGCATGATTGGCTAGCTACATGCACAGTGTCTGCTGCTTCGATGACAGTGTCATGGCTGAGCTTTTTGCCTTTCATCACGTAGGAGAGATCCGGGGATACCTAACTGGATAGATTACTACTACCTTCTGATAAGATGATAGCAACGTAGGGAGGGATCCTTGTTTCTCTCTCTAACAAGAACAACTTTAGTGGGGTGTCAAAAGGTGGGGATCTTCCAAGACACAGACCGACGGGTCCTTGGACCGATGATGGGCTTCGCTTCGCTTCGGTCCTTTTTAAGCGCCTGGCAATCATGACGTGAATCCCATGCGAATTTCCATCTCTTTTTCTCTTTTTTCAAAACCCCCGGACCCTTTATTTCCATTTCCTCTTTTCCTTTCTTCTTGCTCCGTATTAATTATTCCTTATTAGTTTTTAGGGTTATCCTCAAATCTTTTGAAATTTCATATTAGGCCCTTATATTCTGCTAATATTATAGTAATTCTTCAAATCATACAAAGGACTTCACTCTTAGATTAAGAGGCTCAAAGATGATTAAAACCCAACCATGACCATGGACTATGAAAGAGAGATGCGGGGGGATAGAGAGTGAAAACAAGCGAGACCAGGGATGATTAAGTAATTTCATATTTTGTCATCCGGTTTAACAACGATATTATGGAATGTTCTGTGAATATTTCCTAAAATCTGACCGAATGACTGATTTTGAAGTCCTTTTATGAGGTTTGAGACTAATATCATATTATTAGAATTTGAGGGACTAATATAAATTTCATAAGATAATGAGGAACTAATATGACATTGCTTGTATTTTTTATTTTTTTCATTACACATATCACGTGTCATGTACACAAAACTTTATATATATATATATAGTAGCAATAATGGTTAACCTGCATTAATTCATATCCCCTAAGTTTCTAGCTATGACCAACCTTCGAACCCTGTACCACTTACAGGTCAACACAGCCGTCTAACCAGATAAACTACAGGGAGTTTGTTAAGATTTTATATTAACAATAACTAAAAACTGTGCCAGGAGCACAGGTGAGTACTAGTATATATATATATTTTTTAACCCCAGTAATCATCATTTATCTTCTAATCATCTGGTAACCACCACCTTTCACATGACTTCATTTTGATCGACTGATATATCCGGTCTAAATTTGAATCAGTCATCCATATCCGTATGATAGAATGCATTGGATTTTTTATATATCATCATTATATAGAGATATGGTTATAAATTAACCTTTCGTTGTCCTATGTGGAGCCTACGTGGAGCCTACGTGGAGGGGGGAGTTAGTGGGGGAAAGAGGGGGTTAGTGAGGAGTTATTGGGAAAGGTGGAAAGAGAGAGGGTAGTTACTTTGTTATGTGACAGGAGGACTTACTAGTGTATATATATATATATATATATATATATATATATATATATATACTGGACACTTAGACGAAATCTATAAAGG
Source organism: Narthecium ossifragum (assembly GCA_963920575.1). NCBI lineage: Eukaryota > Viridiplantae > Streptophyta > Magnoliopsida > Dioscoreales > Nartheciaceae > Narthecium > Narthecium ossifragum. The sequence continues at coordinate 24,871,520 of OY986970.1, read as the reverse complement.
CTGGATTGTTGTTGGAGGAGGAGGAATCCAAGTGTAGGCGATCGGCGGAACCGAGGGAAGAAGGCATTGGGTTCCGGTGGCTGCCTTCTCGGGTTCCGCTCGTTGTCTCGTATCCACTGATCTTTCTCTCTCTAGATATGTATATATGTGTGACTCTGGACAAGGAACAATACCTCGTGATCGGTGACGTCCAAGAGATCATATAGAAGACTGTTCCGAAAGTCACGTGGGCTCTTTTGACCGCCCAATGACCAACCCCATCTGTCCCCCCTCTGACCCCGCTTTGTTTGCTGCGCCCCCGCTTTCTCTCTCCTCTCTCTCTCTACATGCATCTCTCTCTCTCATCATCGTAATCTACAATTCCCATCACACCTCTCCCTTCCTACAGCTATCATTCACGCTGCACTGCTTACTACTATACTCATCAGTCATCACTCACCGGTCGTTGTTGCATCAAAACCAGCACTCTTCCCTTCTTAGAGAGAGAAACACTCTCTAGAGAGAGAGAGAGAATAAACAAGAGAGAAAGAGAGAGTACCCAGAGCCCAAACAACGACCCACCGACTGACTCTGTGATCTGATCTGACTGACTGAGCCCCGCCACCACTGCATGCATCGGATTACCGCACCCAACCCGGAGGGATCCACTCCCACCACCCTTTCTCTCTCTAGATCTCTCTCTCTCTCATGTCCCACACACGACAGCATCGTACTGCGCTACAACGCACTGCCCTCATTAGCACTAAACAATCCTAGAGTTTAGCTAATACCCATGATGAGTCATAAAACCCTAAATAAACCCTAATATTATAGTAACCACGTTCAAATATATTCTCTCACTAGCTAATACCAGACAAACCCCGATCTCCCACATCCCTAGTATTATATCTCGCGCTCTCGTTCTCTCTCTAAAAATATAATATGAGATCCCTATAAATACACACACTTGCGAGCTTATGTAGCATACTTCTCTTGTCTCTTCTCCTCTCGTCTCCCATCCCGAGGCACGTACTGCCACCCCCTCCGCCGGTTTTAAAAACACCACCACCACCACCATTACCGCTCTCCTCTCCAATCTCTCTCTCTCTCATTGTAGCTAGCTTAGTTAAGCATCTTATTCTCCTCTAAGGTTGGAGATATGTTGCACCGGTGTCGAGGCGGCGGGGCCGGCGGCGCGGTGGCGCCATGCACATGCGGGGTTCTCCATGGCGCCTGCAGCGGCGGCGCCTCCGCCACCCCTTTCTCCATCCTCTTCCCCATGTCATCAGGCAAGCAGCAACCCATAGACGACCACTATAGGACCAGCCCAACGTCTAATGCGGTGGACTGCACGCTCTCTCTGGGGACGCCATCGACTCGCCGGAACGAGAAGGGAGCCGGAAAGCAGAGGCCAGCTGCGCCGGCGCAGCCGTCGTGCGTGCCTAGCTTCTGCTGGGATATAATAAGCCAGCAAGGGAAGCACGGCGGCTCCGCCGCTCGCTCCGCCGGCGGAGACCCTCTCCTCCTCGCGCGGCGCTGCGCCAACTGCGACACCACCTCCACCCCCCTCTGGCGCAATGGCCCCCGTGGCCCCAAGGTACCCATATATTTCCATCTCTATCTCTAATCTCTTCTTTAGTTTTTTCCATCAGAGATCGAGGTTTTGAATCCATGGTTATATATATCTTTGCTTGGGCGCAGTCTTTATGCAATGCTTGTGGGATACGGTACAAGAAGGAGGAGCGGAGGGCGGCGGCGACGCCCTCATCGTCATCCTCGTCGGAAAGAGTGGCAGCCGGCTATGGTTTCAGCAGCCAGCCGGCCTGGAGCGGGTACTCCTCAGCCTCTATAAGCCCAGCGATATCTATGTCGTTCACCGGAGATCAAAGGGTGGGGATGGCTTCATGGGGCCACGAAGACGACGACGATATTAACAACGGCGAGGTGCCATACCTCTCCTGGCGGCTCAACGTGGCACCATCGCCGAGGACCAGCCTGTTCCAATACCAGTAGGGCTCTGTTATAGCTCCAGCTAGCTTACTCATGCATTATGAATGGCATGCAGCTAGCTCTATAGTTGGTATTACTTCTTCTGATGATGATTTTAAGTATAGAAGTAGGTACGTAGTCGTAAGAAGAGGATGAGTCTCTCTTCCTTGGTTATTTTTGTCAAACTAGCTAGCTCTCTAGCTCACTCTCTCACCCTCCTAAATGGATGACTAAATGGATGATCTTTCTTTCTTTGATCTTATAATTCTTTTCCTAGCTAAATATACTGTATATAATATAACTGTATAAACGTACGTAATTAGTTGGAGTTTTCACAAGAAAAGGATGTCTCTATACATACAGCATGGTAGTGGTTTTGGTTAGATTGGTTCTTTTGAATCGTACAATATATATAGTGTGGAGATTCCTGGCAGAGGGGGTTCTGGCGATCTTTTGTTTGTTTCCGTATGTTTCGTTGGAGGTTGGATACTGGATGGGACGAAGGGGACGATCAGGGATGGCATGGGGTCCTTGTGGAGTCTGAGAAAGTACGATGGGGGGAAGGGAAAGCTGCTTAGGTTTTGATTGAGAGCTTGACCAGAAACACGAGTTTGGACGGCTTTGATTGGAAAAGGCCACTGGATCACTTGTCATAGTCCCCTGGGCATTACTCACAGAACAAGTAACATTGGCATTTAATTATTACTATTATACTTTATTCATGACCTCTAAATTATTCCAAAGGTAATTAAGAACCAGGTGCTGAAGACCGTAAATTATAATTAATATATGGTTATGTTCGAATGCACGCTGGAGATCGGGAACAAAGGTTGTCATGCATGATAACAATCATGTGGTGTGGGGATTATGTTTGATGTGCACACATACGTGCGTGCATAAGCATGCATGCCCAGTTAGGAAAATGATTTGCGCGCCATGTGGCGTGTGCGGATTGGAGAGGTTGCCTGAGGAGGGCATTTAATGGGTTTTTGTGTTTTTTAGAGGTGCTTTTTAGGGATTTGGGCTTTAGATGACTGTATAATATATATATATATATATTATGTATATGTACGTTAAAAATATATGTGCATATTATGTTATGTATATGTAAATGCATATATACATTAGGGGTATACAACGGGTCGGGTCAACAGGTTACCCGACCCGTTAATTTTTGAGGGCCTTATGACCCGCCCGTTAATCTGTTAATTTATCAACATGTTAACATGTTAACGGGTCAACAGGTTAACAGATAAACATGTACAGGTAACCCATTAACCCGTTATTAGTACCACATGAATAAATATAAAGTTTTAAATTACAATCTATAATAATTAGATATATAATATAATAATATATAGAGTTGGACTACACACTACCTAGGTATTCTTTGGTGAAAAAATACCTCATTTTTTAACCGTCGATGTGTCTCGGGATCTTGTTGGAGGAGATAAAACCCAAAACCAGTAAACTGCCTGGTTTTAGATTTCTAACACTTAAAATAGAAAACATAATTAAAACCTTATGCGTGGAGATCAAACCCTTGTTCTCTCTCCGGCCGGTTCCGACGACGGACTCCATCGCCTTCGACGCTCACGTTCGCGGAACTCAACCCTCGCTCTCTCTCCGGCTCCCCCAACGAACTCCATCGCCCTCCACGCATACGTTCATGGAACCCTGCGGGACCCTAGTTCCCTCTCCCCCGCTCCATCGTCCTCCACGCCAACCTCTCTCCATGTGAGTCCATTTCATGCTTTTGGGGCGTTGATTCTTTCCCCTTCTAGTTGTGAGTCCATTCCATTTCATGCTCCATCGTCCTCCACGCCGATCTTTTTTGTTTGATATGGAAGCTTATGTCTATTTTTTAATACCTTTTGATAGAAGATTCATGGTTTTCTTATATTAGGAAGATTGGGGTTCATGCATGCAAGAGAATAACAACATCAAGGTAAGCAAACAAAACCCATCTCTTGTTTTAAGGGAGCAGTTCATTTTTCTGGATTATAAGTGTACACAACGTCTGGTCCTTTTGTTTTTGTTATATACTGCAAGGATATCTGTTTTTCTTTCTTATTGATTGTGTTTGTTATACTGCTCTCATAGGCCTGAATCACACCGGAATGAAGGTCGTCCACAGGCACGGCCCGTGCTCGCCGGAAGCCAAACCACAAGCAAATTCTCGACACTGACAAATCCCGCGTCGACTCGCTCAACCACAGCCGCTCCACCGCCGTATACCTCGACAGAGCAAAGGGTCAGCGACGGCTGGTAGCTGGATCGGAGATACCCGCCACCAGAGGCACTGCCCTCGGCTCCTCGAACTACGTCGTGAACGTCGGCTTCGGCACTCCTAAGAAAGACATGAGCATCATCTTCGACACTGGCAGCGATGTCACCTGAATCCAATGCCAGCCATGCGTCTCCTACTGCTATGATCAACAGGACCCCATCTTCGACCCTTCGCAATCCTCGACGTATGTTAACTTCTCCTGCAGCTCGATAACTCGAGCTGCTCCGGCTCGACCTGCCTCTATGGCGTACAGTACCTGGATGGATCGTACACCGCAGGCTTCTTTGCAAGTGATATATACATTGAGTCTTTCCTCCTCAGACGAGAAGAACAACGGTTTGTTCGGAAAGGCGGCGGGCTTGCTCGGCCTCGGCCGCAATCCAGTTTCAATAGTATCACAGTCTACACAGAAGTACGACGGCGTATTCTCGTATTGCCTCCCGTCGAGCTCGGGCTCGTCCGGATACTTGCAGTTTGGCGGCACGCCAACCTCCAATGTTAAATACACGACGATGATCACTGACTCGACGGGTTTCTACTTTATTGACATAATCGGAATAAGCGTCGGCTGGAATCCGCTCCCAATATCGCAGAATGTGTTCTCGACTGCAGGCACCATCATCGACTCCGGCACGGTCATCAGCCGCTTGCCGCCAGCGGCCTACTCCGCCTTGCGCTCGGCATTTCGGCAGGCCATGAGTCGGTATCCTACAGCTCCGGCTGTTGTTCTTCTCTTGCATGCATGGGTTTTGTTTGCTTACCTAGATGTTGTTCTTCTCTTGCCTGCATGAACCCCATCTTCCTAATATAAGAAACCCCATAAATCTTCTATCAAAAGCTACTAAAAAACATAAATAAGCTTCCATATCAAACAAAAAAGATGGGCGTGGAGGACGATGGAGCGTGAAATGGAATGGACTCACAACTAGAAAGGGAAAGAATCAACGCCCTAAAAGCATGAAATGGACTCACATGGAGAGGTTGCCGTGGAGGACGATGGAGCGGGGGAGAGGGAACTAGGGTCGCGCAGGGTTCCACGAACGTATGCGTGGAGGGCGATGGAGTTCGTCGGGGGAGCCGGAGAGAGAACGAGGGTTGAGTTCCGCGAACGTGAGCGTCGAAGGCGATGGAGTCCGTCCTCGGAATCGATCGGAGAGAGAATAAGGGTTTGATCTCCACGCATACGGTTTTTAATTATGTTTTCTATTTTAAGTGTTGGAAATCTAAAACCAGACGGTTTACTGGTTTTGGGTTTGATCTCCTCCAACAGGATCCCGAGACATATCAACGGTTAAAAAATGAGGTATTCTTTCACCAAGGAATACCTAGGTAGTGTGTAGTCCAACTCTAATATATATATACTTGTAATTTGTAAATAATCTTTATTCTAAACGGGTAAAACAGGTTACCCATTAAGCAAAAACTTGAACACCCATTACCCGACCCGGTTTTATTGTAACGGGTCGGGTCAGACCCGACCCGTTTACGATTACCTTATGACCCGCCCGTTAAGGTTCGGGTCGGGTTAATTTTTCGGGTCGAAACGGGTTACCCAACCCGTTGTACACCCCTAATTATACATGAAATATGCATTTACATATATTTCACTATTTTATATCTTCTTTATTTACAACACACTACAACAACTTCCCTAAACTATTCCCTACATCATTAAAATACTCATTTCCCCATCTTCTTTTCTTATTTTACTATGTACTTATTACTTAATAGTCATATTATTGTAGAAATTAATATTGTATTACATAATTAATCATTGAGATATTTTATATTAAAGCATATTATAAAATAAATATTATATAATTTTGGTCTCAATAGTACTATTAATTAAATACTTGAAATCCATGCATCAAAATATATTGTTTTAATTTTTTTGTTTTCCAAATTAAATAAAATATGGGATAATGTTTTGTAATGTTTATAATGTTTTTTTTTAATTTATAATTTTTATATTGTTTATAATGGTTAAAAGAGAGATGGTTTAATGTTTTTCCTCTTCAAATAAAAGACCCCCACAAACTATTTTTTAACAGAAATGCTCATTCAAATCTCTAATCAATAAAATCATATTTATGAGATCATGTATATCGAGAAGTTCACGAGAATGAAAGAGAAAAAAACTACACTATGATTTCATGAAATCCCAAGTACGAGAAGTTAGTCATTCATCTTGTAGATAAAGACTATCGGATCGGAAAAGAAAGTCGTCTCCTCTTTCATTCTCCAAAAATAGTCAAAAAAAAGGTGAGAAACTCGCCTTGAAATAGCTCTATTTATAGTTGCAACCCCGGAATATGGTTGAGGACTTATAACCGAACTTAAACTCTGATTTTCCTAATTTCCGCACTGATGTCAAAGAAGTGATCAATCGGACTCAAAACTGATTGCACGGTCAAGTCAACTTGGCTGGGTAGGTTTATTACACATCAGCAATTAATTCTATAGCTTTCAATCCTGGCTTCTATAAATCTGACTTTGCCTCAAAACTGACGTTAAATTATAAAGAATCTCACAAAATGATTAACATGAAAGTTATAGCTTTTCAAATGTTCTTCGATCTTTTAGGAATGTAAGGATTTTTGAACATTTGTAGAATTTCTAATGATTTATTTTCAAAAAGTCGACGACTAATTCCATATTTCCAGATTACTTACAATTTAATATTTTTAACCAAATTTCTTATATTTTTTTTCTTTATCTGTACCAGAAATTAAGCAATAAACTATCAAATACATCTACTATGAGGCTAATAAAATTAAGTTAATGGGTTAAAATATGAACAATTCATAACTCACAAGTGGGACATGTATCATTACTCGTCCAATACATCATGATTGGAACTAACTTCATCTTCATCATTATATGATACACACACCAAGATTTTTCGTACCATGTAATTATAACATGCGCCGTTGATGCTTTCTTGAGAAAGCCAAAAGACCATCATTCCACCAATACCACCCTGGGTCTCTGCTTTTGTACTCCAATTTGACCCTCTAATCATCCAGAATTGTGATATCCAGTTAGAATTAAGCCTAATATATGTTTGACGAAGTCCAAGTATACCCAACAGAAGACTATTCAAGTTACAACTTGTCAACTTCTGAGACATACAAATGGGTATAAATGAAACAGGGAACCATGAAAGGGTATCCATGGAGAATAGGAATTTATGAAACAAAAGGAGCACTTATGAATGGATAATTATAAAACAAACACCAATAGAGGTGTTCAAGAGACTGAAAACCAAAATTTTATTGCAAAACAACTCAAAAGCCTTACCAGAGATGATGAGTATGGGTATTTATTTTAGATCCAGAAGCTTTACCAGATATGATGTCACATCCAGAAGGCTATTTTATGGAAAGAATACACTCAAATCTGATCATTCATGCCCAGTGAGTGAACCAGGTGCTTTTACCAACTCAGCTATCTGTTGTTGGCCTATCTATTCTCCATACAGCTATGGTTGAGCACAAATTCTCAGCAGATTGTCCCTCTGAAATATTACTTGCCAAAATTACCACGGAAGGACTTTAGAACATCACAGAAATCTGAAATGCTAGGCGAACAAGAAGATTACCATGAGTCTGTATTCTTTAGAAGGCTTTAAAACTCTGCTATGTGTTGTGGAGCTATGAATGTGCACTCTATTGCCTTGTTTAGTTCTTGATACAGTCTACTGTCTACCTCATCCATCTTCAGAGAACCTAAGCCAACCCTGCAAAAACAATTTATCTGTCAAAACTACCCAAAATAAAAGCTACATTAAGCACCTAGAATTTCTCTATTGACATGTCTTTGGTAAAAAACTAAATATGACGACCACACAAAAGTTCAATGATATACATGTTCCCATGAGTCTAATGATTCTTTCTAGAACAAGTATGTCATTGACAGAGCAATATTTGATATATACTGATGCGAGAGTGATTTTTTTCAGTCCTGGTAGCACCAGTGTTCTTATACCAAGCGCAAACGAATTAAACTAGATAACTGCAATTCAGGTATACTTTTGACTAAACCAAACATCAACTTACTAACGGCTTCACTATTTTCGAATGGGAAATGTCATGTCACCTCGTAAGAGTAAAACTTCACCTTTACATTTGAGTTAGGCAAATATTTTACCTATATGGCATCCTCATAAAATGCCTAGTCTTAGGTCAAGTTCCACCAATAGTAGCAAGTTGAAACCTGATTCTCTCACCATGTATGCTCCGCCATGTAACTATTTCAATTTCTTAAACAGAAGAATATCAGTTCATGGGGACACAGAAGATACAGAATAAAGGGAGAAATAAGAGCAATTGGAATACCATCAAGAAGAACTTGGAATCGCTTAAAGGCCGCATATTTTGTCATGAGCATGATTGCTGAAGAGTGATGTATATAAACATGAAAATCACAGAAAGTATGTGAATAAAAACAAAAAGTAGAGAGCTAATAAGGCGGAGAAATGTCACGCAGAGGAGCTTAGATAACAATTTTATTGTAGAAACACAAATGTGATCAAGCTTTGACCTATCCACAATCCTACACGTTAGAAAAGTGAGTCTCCTGATGCACTCAGCTGAATACAACGGCACTAAAGAAAAGTTGAGTATATACATGCCCTTGGCAAAGAAAAATACAGGCTTTAAGAGGAACTTATGATTGTGATTTCACAACAAAGGGACGATCATGTTGCAACCTGATTCTAAATTTGCAGCTGTTTATATGAACAGCTATATTCTCTGGCCCCCAAGTTGAGAGCATAAGGTATGTGGTAAATGGTTACTTGATTCTGCAAAACAAGGCAGCATTGTTCCACATGGATGTGTCTGGAGTACCGAAAGGGACCTTGAATGATGCGTAGTGACAATTCACAATGTAATGTAAACAGCATGATTGGGACCTTGAATGATCCATTGTGACAACTCACAATGTCATGTAAACAGCATGAGTGGCTCAACTAATTTAACAACAGAAATTTGAACCTAAAAACTTTTCTGCAATCAATTTTGTAATATTAATATGCACACATGATTAGAGAACACTCTACCAAGCCAAAAGACAATGCAACAGATGAAGCCATATAGTGGCAAAAAGACCAAGGTAAAAGCTAAGGGTTGTGGGTTTGTTCTTTCTATAAGTACGACACCCAATATTTAGTTATCCCAAGAACAATATATAAACACACCATATACACTTTAATACCGAGAAAAATAAAACATTTGCTCGATCAGAAAAACAAGCCCAATGTTAAAGTTATGCACATTTGAACAACTCTGAGCTGCTGGAAATTGGTGCGGAAACCCTTGAAAGAAACCTAAAGAGTGATCTTCTCACAACGGGACAACATGAATGAGTTAGTGAACATTAAGTCAACTAGATAAGCAGAACTTTAGATTGATCGAATTCTTAGAAATGTCAAACTCCAGGGATCATACTCAGATTGATTTGGGGCAGCTGAAATCATAAGGTTTTGATCCAAGTCAACAGTATAATATCTAGCATCAAGGAAAGATCGAGTTTTTTCAAAACCAGTCATAACTCCCACCATAGATAACAAGTTCTATTTGCAGGGGCAATTAAGAAATGCTGATTACACAAATAAACTTGCGCGATTAACAGTCAAATAAGATCCGTAATTTAAAACTTCCAGGGAAGTTGCCGCACAAAACAAATAGCACAAATGAACAACAAAATGTCAAATTAATCTGAAAGGTCGGTTTAAATGACTCGACCTTAATAGAAGGAGAAGAGTTTATTGCTAACTAGGAGGCACAATGTCACTCAAAATTGTGAAATAAAGTATACTTCCAAGAGTCAGAGTTCTCCAATGTAGAGTATTCTCCCTGAGCCTCACGACCCACTCTTTTACAAATTCAATTTGCCGAAGCAAGCCAAAAAACACTTGATCTCCATGTGTAGTATCTAGATGTTTGCACCAACCAAATCACACCTTTTTCCTTCACTAAAATATGCCACCAGTCAAAACACCTAATCTCTTGGAGCATGTAAGTTTGCCAAGTTAGCATCAAACATTGAGACAAATTCATCAGGAAAAACGACCACAGTAACAGAGTAGGAATGATGACCTGGGTAAATTAAAATTCAGGACATGGTCTATTCATAAGAATTTTTTTCAAGAACTCAAGCTATCTAGGAATCAAGACTTCAGCATTCTGATGAAGACCAGAAAAATTAAAAGCAACGAAAGGAACCTATAAGGCTTTCATTTGAGGTTTCAATTCAAAGTGCCTTGATGTCCCAATCAACTCTCCAGACAGAAAAGTCAGCAACACTTTTGCTGCAAAGAAACATCTGATCTGTTAGCAATATATGTGAAGCGGATCCACAATTCAGTGTTTGCTCACTACATCTAATATTTGAAAAACTGGGAAATAGAGCAGAGGAGCATTTCAAAGAAGCAACTTGTTATATCATTCAATGTCTCCAATTACATCTATCTAGTGGACATGATGAGGGCATGGCCAAGGCCCTTAGAATTTGCACACTATAGATTACATGACTAGCGGTCCAAGAATCTAGATTGCTCGCACAGACACATTGACCACGATAACTATGGAAACATCATGACCCCATCATCATCAAATTGCAGATTAATTAAGAGAGAAACAAATATCTCTGATAAGAATACCCCTAGAAGGATAACCTGAATGCTCCATGATCGGTAAGTTAGGCCGAAGTGTCTTCAGCAACAAAATCGGCTTATTTCTGCAGCTTTTGGGTACCAACGTTTGCGTCAACCACTTCAACAGGGTACCTATCAATGCAATCCTTCCAGGGGCTATTTGGTGATGGCTTCACATTGCGGAGCGCCTGCCAAACAGCGCTGTTGCATTTGAATCCACTCCCGAAGGCGATCTGCCACACCCTATGGCCCTTCCGCATGCGGCCTTTGGCCTCAACGTAGGCGAGCTCGTACCAGATGGAGCTGGAGGAGGTGTTCCCGAAGCGGTGCAGAGTCATGCGAGAGGCTTCAACGTGGACAGGGAGAAGCTGGAGATTCTTCTCCAGCTCGTCGATCACCGCCCGCCCGCCGGCATGGATGCAAAAGTGGTCAAAAGCGAGCTTGAAGTCGGGGATGTAAGGCTTCACCTTTACGTTGAACAGCTTCCTCGCGACGAGTGTGGCAAAGAATAGCAGCTGCTCGCTGATCGGAAGGACCAAAGGACCAAGGGTGGTGATGTTGATCTTCAACGCTCCGCCCGGGCAATGGCCATAAGGTCTTTGGACAGAGAAACCCCAACCTTGCCGTCCTCGTCCTGCTCCTGGTACACGCACCGGAACGCCCGGTCGTCGGCGCCGCGGTGCGTGCGAACGACGTGGATGAGTTTGTACTTGGCCGGCGCCGTTCCGAGGAACGGTTCGACAGCAAACACCGCAGCGCCGCCGACTCTAAACAAACAATTCGGTATCAGCATGGCTTTCCGATTGCCAAAGTACCAGTTCTGGGTGATGTTCTCGGTGGAGACAACGACCGCGTAGGTGGCGCGGTGGACTTGCAGCAAATCGCGAGCAAGGTCGATGGCGATGACGCCGGCGCTGCAGCCCATGCCGCCGAGATTGAAGCTCTTGATGTTGCCTCGCAGCTTATACCTGTGGACGATCATGGCGGAGAGGGAGGGGGTGGGGTTGAAGAGCGAGCAGTTCACGACGAGAATCCCAACATCCTTGGGCTTGACGGCGGTGGCGCTGAAGAGCTTGTCGAGCGCCCCATACATGACCTGCTCGGCCTCCTCCCGGGCAGCGGCCATGGAGGGCGTCGGAGGAATGTTATGCATGGCCTCCGGGAAATAAGTCTCCTCGCCGAGCCCGGACCGCTCCAAGATCTTGCGCTGGAAGTCGAGGGCCGCGTCGTTGAACTGGCCAGAAAGGCGGGAGTGCTCCATGAACGCCCGGAACGGCGCCACCAGCCGGTCGGGAGCACGGTAGCAAGCGTATTCCACCAAGTACACCGCGCGGGGCCGGTCATGATGTAGACGGTGGAAGCAAAACACAAGCACGGCGGAGCAAACGAGGACGCTGACCAGGTTATACTGGAGGTGGAGCCATAGCTGGCGGAGCTCCTGGGGGTCCTTCCGGCCGGCCTCCAGCAGGATCACCACCATCAGCGGTATCAGCAATAGGGCGAGCAGATGGGTGATCAGATAGTGGTACCCCAGCTTCACATATTTCAAGTTCACGCTCTGCAAGAAATCCGGCAGCCGCCTGCTGCTCTGCTGCGGCTGCTCCTCGTCGCCGCCCATCGCCTCCGCCGGCCCCACCGATCC
>OY986970.1:24807762-24858762 GCA_963920575.1 Narthecium ossifragum | reverse complement strand
CTGATCGATACCAAGATACCGCTTAATTGATCTATTTCATAGAGATACTGATGAATTAAATCAATCAATTTGTATCTTATTATCAATCTGATCGTTGATACATTCAATCAGTATACCGATTGATTGATCTAGTGCATTGGTATTGGATTAGCGATAAATCGATCAATTGATCGGTATCCAATTATCGATTAGACAATGTGTGTAATATACATAGTTCAATATATATATATATATATATATATATATATATATATATATATATATATTCTATCTTATAAGACCAGATTTTATGAGTCACACATAGTAACTAAATCATCGATTGAGTAGGAGAGAGGAGGACACGTGACAGCAGAGTAAAAAAAAAAAAAAAAAAAAAAGAAAAGAGAGAGAGAGGGGGCAGTAGGGATGAATGAATGGTTAGAGATAGAGGGGTAGGTGATTACGCGTGCCACCTGACATGGGTCCACCTAATATTAGTATATATTAGGAAACGGTGTCTCTTTTTTATTGGTATTTTGACATCATCAGCTGGAGGTTCGGATTATGCTACAGCGAGACGATGACTCACGCTTCTCTCCGGAAAGTGAAAACCGCTATTTTGTTTCTAATTTTCGCAATAATTGATGCATTTATGTTATTTTCAAGCTCTGTTTTTATCAAAAATTTGACCGGTTTTTGGCCGTCGATTTGTCTTGAGATATGATCTCAAAAATTAAATTTTATAAATCACTCAATAATATTTATTTGATAATAATATCTCGTAATTTTCAATGTCCTATCATGACATTTTGGACTAATTTAACATTTTATTGTCAAAAGGTCCTAAATATCGTTTTTCTTGTTATATATATAACATTTGGTCATTTCTTGTATGCTTCCGGGGGTTGTTTAGTCCGAACGTATCCAGGAATATTTCTTAAGCTTATTGATTATTATGAGCCATTCCAAGACAAAGGCTTTTGAATGAGATTCAAAATGAGTTGGCCGTTGGGATGATGAAACAAGGGAAGTGTTGGTATGAGACAAGCTAAACTCATCACTATAGCTTGCATTTCAAAATATGTTATAGCTTTCAACTCATCACTATAGCTCGCATGCATTTCAAAATATATTATAAATAACAAACACTAATTATTACTCTTTTGATTTATAATTAGTATTATTCTTGTGATTTTATAATTAGTATTTCCTTTGATGAGTTGGGTGTTGTACGTCCTTTTGAAAGAATCAATGTGTTGTCTAAAGTATGTATTCAATTGAATGGTAGATCAAACATTAATGTCCATGCCATGTAGCAAGATGGTGAGAGATTCGTTAATGCGCCGACAGATAAAGTTCACCCTTCACGCATCATCATAATTCATAGGCCAAAATGGGAGAAACGTGCATGGACCAAAACTTTGATTGATGACAAAGTGATGGATAAAGACATCATGGACCAATCAATTGTTCCTTCTCATTGTAGAAGTTATGATCCAGATCCAATTGGTAGATCTGAGTGAGTCAATCATATAACTTTTTGTTTGATTCCCCAACCATACCAACCAAATCTTTGATTCTTTATCCACCTCCAAAGGGCTTACGAATAGGTCCTTCTTTCTTGATAAAAGGGCTGGTCTCTTTTGGAAATAGCGTGGTTCTATCAGATTAAGGATTTAGATGGGATTTACCCAATTTTGATTCACAATGTACTTTAAAATAGTTGATCAATCTAGCCAAAAATAAATAAAAAATGTTGGTGGCAAGATGGGTTATCAAGCTGAAGTCCTTGGCGTCATATGGGCTTGTGTTAAGATAGGTGTAGGTGGTCAGGAAGGCAAGCAATGGAAGCAAACGCCTTATTCGGTCGATTGCTTGGGAGGCTCAAGAGATTTGTTGCTGATGAAGGAAAAGAAGGAAAAGATTCATGAGCCGGAATGGGATGGGGCTACCAACCTCCCATTGTTTGTCTGGTATGACAGCTTGGGTGTCATGTAAAGAACTCGGGTTCGAAGGTTGATACCCTCTCTCACCCTCAGCCAATACTCTCCCCACTATCGTGCTTAACTATTAAAAAAAATAATAATAGAGGAATGGGATGGGGCTCGTCTATAAGGGCATGTTTGACAGTTTTGGATCCGCTGGGATCCAAGGGATGGGAGGGATGCGCGGATCCCGTCCGCGTTTGGCTCGACGTCGGATCCCAACTGATTTTCGGCGTCCGCTCGGGAGCGGATGCTGTTTTTGAAATCCGAGGAGCCGATTTTGGATTCCGAATCCCGTGGATTTCGGATCCGCCGCTCTGCCAAACAGGCTCTAAACGGATGCATCTGTTGATTCGGAGCAAAGGCTGACTGGTATTGGGGCCGTCTGCATTGATTTCTAAGAGGTTCTTCACTGATATAGTGGAGGTATTAGGAGGGTAGGTTCTGTTCTTATGATGGAGTTGCAGGCCATTCTCTTATCCCTTGTTTGAGAGGGTACGGATAAAGACATCATGGACCATGCACGTTGATTGGTCCATGATGTCTTTATCCATCATGTCCCTCCAATCGAGTAATAGATACTTGTTAGTGATGAAAGAATCCACAAAGAAATGTCAACATGCCCCTTCCTAAAATCACTCAATCACAATGTATTTGGAAAGATCACATTAATCTTTCCTCTAGGATATTTATAGTATATAGCTAGCCGTTGTAGACAGCCTTTACTTCCCTTGTATACTCCAGCAATCTCTGCTATTTAAAGCTAATCAATAAAATACAACTCTCATTGTGAGAGAGCTTACATTCATGCCTTTTTAATACTTTCTTCAATACTCTCTAACTTGCCACCGCACAAGTCGTCACAGATTAGGAGGATCGTGGCCGCCCTGTTCATGCACTTTAGAGCATCTAGTTTTCCATATCCACCGTAGAGTATATGTCACAGTTGCTTTAAGCATAACATACCTCTCCTCACGTGTTGATCTTTGAAGCTGTTGGAAACAGGAATCCACATATAGACAGTCGGTATTTATATCTGAATACTGTTGGGAATTCCATGGTGGTCCTGATGATGTCGGAGATGCACTAAATAATGATGAGATGTCGATGTCGCAGCGGAAGAGATAACAATAAACAAATCACAAACAAAGTGAAAAATAGTGGAGACAATGATTTACGTGAAAAACTTATCAGCAATAACTGGAAGAAAAAACCACGGGCAACAGAGGAAATTTTCACTATGATGGAGAGATTACAAAGCCCAAACCCTAGCAGAGACAAAGAGATCTCTCTCTAGGATTGCCTACTCTCACACCTCTCAAAGAACAAAGAAAACCCTAGAAGCACACAAGAAGACCTAGAAAACCCCTATTTATAGACACCAAACAGTTAAGATCGGATTAGATCTAAACCGTCCAATATTCTCGTCAAACCGTCCAATATTCTCGTCTACAGTGTCTTGGATCGATCCTGACTGGGCTTGGATCGATCCACTTCGAAAGACAAGAAAACACGCCTCTGGAAACAGGGTATGGATCGATCCATTGTGGGCTTGGATCGATCCAGCTTCAGGTTGGATCGATCCACTGTGATCTTGGATCGATCCGAGATGCAAACATAGCCCAAAACTGCCAGAATTCCATCTTAATGAATTCTCCACATTGCACCATGATTGTCTCCGCTTCCTCGCGCCGCTGTAGACTCTCATGTGGAGGAAAAAACCCAACAAACTCCCCCTTCTGACACATGAGGATAAGCCGTCGAACTTGGATACTCCATCAAGCTCGGAGACTCAGTCAAACTCGGATATGCCATTGAATTCGGATTGCGCCGCCGTCATGCCACCTCCAGTGCAGCCAATTAGCCGGTTTTTATGTCATCGTCGGAGTTGGATAACACCATCAACCTCGGATCTGTCGTCGAACTCCGTATCTCCCATTGGATTCAGATCACCATCATCGAGAACTGTCCACCAAACATGGATGCAGCCATCAAGTCTTGATCTTCTCGGTTGTTTTCTTACCTTCAAGTCACAGTACATCCCGAGCTTGTGGCTCAGATATTCTCGGTCGCTTCGATCGACCGGATACACCTCCTCGTGCTCCTAGCACGGACGCTCCCCCGTCACATAACATCTGTGTCTAGTGTGACGATCATGGTGCTCTCATCTTCACCATCATCAACCTTGCCATCTCTGGCATCCTTCTTGTACTTCATGCACTGCTTCTTGACATGGCCTACTTTGCCATAGTAGTAGCAGGTGACGCTTTTCTTTCTCCCTTGGTTCATTACCATTGCAGACACTGAATCTATTCGCCTTGCTCCAGCAACTTTCCGTCTGGTCTCTTTGTTCAGCAGACAACCTGTAACTTGGCTCAAAGACACTGTTCCGTCAGGCGTTGAATTGTTGAGCGAGACTACCATATTCTCCCAAGAATCTGGCAAAGAACTAAGCAGGAGAGATGCCTTCAGGTCATCATTCAACACCATCTTCATGGTAGCAAGTTGATTGACTATGCTCTAGAACTCATTCAGGTGCTCGCCTATCGACCCTCCATCCTGGTACTTCAGATTCACGAGTCGTCGGATCAAGAAAGTTCTGTTTCCAACAGACTTCGTCTCGTAAAGCTCGTGAAGCTTCTCCCAAAGATCTTTGGCTGTCGTCGTCGTCGACACATGGTGGTAGACGCAGTCTTCCAAACACTGTCGGATAGTTGCCAAGGCCTTCATGTCAAGCTTGTTCCATTCTCCTTCCTCCATCTCTTTAGGCTTCTTTTCTATTCCATGCAGAGGCTCGTAGAGATCCCTGCAGAATAAAAGATCCTCCATCTTTGTCTTCCATAGGTTCTAGTTGTTCCCGTTCAGTAGAATCATCGGTCCAACGTTGGCGTCCATCTCGCTTCTATCAGAATCCAACTCAGATGCTTCAGATCTTGATCAGGAACTTAGAATCTTGATCAGAGATTTGAATCCCCCTAATCTCGGAACCTGGCTCTGGTACCACTTGTTAGGAATTCTGTGATGGTCTCGACGATGCCGGAGATGTGCCAGATAATGACGGGATGTCGATATCGCAGCGGAAGAGATAACAACAACCAAACCACAAAGAAAGTGAAAAATAGCGGAGACAAGGATTTACGTGGAAAACCTACTAGCAACAACTGGAAGAAAAAACCACGGGCAGCAGAAGAAATCTTCACTATGAGGGATAGATTACAAAGCCCAAACCCTAGCAGAGACAAAGAGATCTCTCTCTAGGGTTGCCTGCCCTTACACCTCTCAAAGAACAAAGAAAACCCTAGAAGCACACAAGAAGACCTAGAAAACCCCTATTATAGGCACCAAACAGTTTAGGATCAGATTAGATCTAAACCGTCCAATTTTTCTATCTACAGTGTCTTGGATCGATCTACTTCGTAAGACAAGAAAATACGTATCTGGAAAAAGGGTATGGATCGATGCAGCTTCAGGTTGGATCGATCCACTGTGATCTTGGATCGATCCAAGATGCAAACAGAGCCCAAAATCGCCAGAATTCCATCTTGATGAATTCTCCACATTTCATCATGATTGTCTCCACTTCCTCGTGCCGTCGCCGACTCTCATGTGGGGAAAAAACCCAACAAATACTCCAGCGTCCCTCTCCACATATATTTAGCAAAATTACATTGGCATAGCACATGATCAAGAGTAGGGTTGTAAACGAATCGAGCTACTCGCGAGTGGCTCGAGCTCGACGAAGCTCGAGTTCGAGCCACAAGTATAGCCTGTTTCTTAATCGAGCTCAAGCTTGAACATCCTTGGGCTAAGCTCGATTAGGCTCGAAAGCTTGATTAAGTTATTTTGAATAATAAAATTTCTTAATTATCTATATATATAGTGGCTCAGCTAGATTAGGCTCGAAAGCTCAGCTTTGAGGCTCACGAGCCGAGCTCAAGAGCTGAGCTTTGAGGCTCGAGCTCAAGAGCTGAGCTTTGAGGCTCGAGCTCGAGCTATGCTTTGAGGCTTAACTCCATCTCAATCCTGAGCCTCAGCCCGAATAAAAGAGCCGAGCTCGAGCTCAAGCCGTGCTTTGAGGCTCAACTCAATCTCAATCCTGAGCCTGAGCCCAACTAAAAGAGCCGAGCTCGAGCTCGAGCAAGCCAAAACCCGGCTCAGCTCGGCTCGAGTACAACCTTAATCAAGAGTTTGATTGTCTTCCAAACAAAATAGGCAATATTTCTCACTAGTCAGGCAGAGATTCCAAAGAGTGCATCGAGTAGGGAGCTTACAATACCAAAGTTTCCATAGAAAGTGCGAGGGCCAGCAGGGGCCTTTTGTATGTTCCACCAAGACTCTCATTCCTCTACACTTTCATTCCAAAATTGCTGCTTCTTCAAGAACTTACAGCAAGATTTTGTGGTGACTTTCCCTGCTGCATCCCATTGCCATATATGGCTACTTCTGCTTTGAGATCGATCCACCTCAATTTCAACTATATCTGAGATCATAGAGCGTTTTTGTTGTGCATATGGTCGAGGGCTCGTGAGGAGTGTGTACAGGTGATTCATGATATTTGGTGGGCTGATTGAAGCTATAGTCCACGTGAGGAGAATACACGGCTGAATTTTGATAGCTAGAAAGGCTTGGTGTTATTCACTCTGTTTTTGATAGGGTGAAGGATACCGGGGGGCTTGTCCCCAGTTTTCCTCGGTTTTTTCTGATCTATTTGTTTCACTCTAAGGGGTTTTAACCTTTTAGCTTAACTAATTAAAAAAAAAATCTAGCCAAAAAAAGTTAAGGGTGCGCCTTAAAACACCACACTTTTTTTTTATGCTTAGGAGTCCACTACTGGACACCGTGTTATCATAGTTTTCGATAATCTACCATAGTGTTATCATGTATTATGCAATTTGAAGACGGGTTAAATCATCTTATTGAAGTTCATATTCATGTATGTTGGATAGATTACTCCCACAAGGGAAGTGTGATACATTATCCCAAGAGAGTGAAAAACTATAAAATATGTTTAAAATATGATTCATCTTGTACTATAGTTTATCAAATATGTTAGAAGAGTTTTATCCCTCACATCATCTCTCAGAATGCAATCTCTCATGAAACCATATCCTCTCATAGTTTATTCCCTATATAAAAAAAAGTCCAAGTATCTCGCGTTCAAGAACTTGGACTCCTGAACTTTTCAGTGAAGAGAATTCCGTTCGATTTTTATTCACTTATTAATTATGATTAGTATTGTTTTGAAGAGTTGAGCCATTCGAAGTATTAACGTGTCCCTCCATGTGTTGGTTAGCAATAAAAGGAGTTGTGACTTCCGCATCAGCTTGTCTATGCTTGTTTAATGACTTCATCCATATTCCAAGAAAGTTTCAACAAATTATATATGGTCTTGACCCAATCTTCGGCTTTGAATTGTCAAATGGGGACTTTCTTGGAATATGGATGAAGTAATTGTGGTTTGCATTATCCAATAGGTTCAATCTTAAATGTAACCCACATATTCTAAGATATTGTAACCCAATATGGTCAAGAGCTTTAGTATATGATTCCATTTTATTTGTCCATATTCCAATGGATTGTAATAAAAAAGCGAATGGTATTGCTCGAGCTTTTCGAATTACTGGATCGGGATTTGTCTGGTCCAATAATGACAGTTTGGACGTGTTAGATAGTTTGTGTTGGTCTTAGCATGAGAGCTCATCTAATAATAATATAAAAAAAATCTTAAATGTAACCCACATATAGTGAGACAATATACAAATTTAATTGTCACTAAGCAGCCATTTGTGACTAAGCATTAGCCTTAATACAATAAATAACTGTCTAGGTGCACATTTCAATGGTCCATTCTTATTAATGAAGTGCTTGTTGGATTTCACACCCAAATACTTAAAATAATTGGTTTGCTATGGATCGGCAGCAAGTGTGAACTTAATAGTCAACAATAGCATGGTACAATGTGTACATCAAAATCTAGATGATAACATACCAATTGTTTAATAAAATGCATTTCCAATGGCTTGATTATTGAATCACTGTCCACCTTCTCATGTTTTGTTCCAAGGCTACATGTTCCCATAAGTGATTGGGCTAAGATGAAATTTTTTTTTTTTTTACTTTTTCAAAAGGTGAAAACAAATGATCCTAAATAGGGAAATTAGGAGAGATAAAATATATTAGGCAGAAAAGGGTGGAGATTGCAAAAACTTTCTAATAGTTTGAGCTGAATGAATTCTTGCATAAAGTTTGATACCAAGTACAATCACATACAAGGTTATGTGAAAGAGCTGACCTCTTGTCTTCAGCTAGCTGATCTTAAAACAAGAGAAGGAAACCATGCCAACTAATCCTTATTTCAGCTGCATCTCAAGGTTTTTTTTATCCTGCATTAAGCTACTACACATGCATAATCTGTGACTTGGTCTGTTGTCAGCTAATTGTTACAAGATCTGGACAAACTCATGAATACTTAATAATGTAACTTGTCTTCCTGATTCTGAGACACACAACAGAAAAAAAAAGAAGAAGGAAAAGCGAAAGGACTAATAAAGATGAAAAAAAAAAAATCTGAACAACTTGTCAATAGTAAAATAAATTACTACTCTTGGCAGTATGTATCACCCTGGCATCAGCCATGACTGAGAGCACATGCATGCACAAGCTCATGCAGTTTGTTCTTAAAACAGGGAGACAGTTACACTGCCATATCTTATTAAGGTTCCATTGTGAAGTATCCACATCCTGTCCACGATGTGGATGTGAGTGAGATTTGGTACTGGCATTAGCTTATTTTATAGCTGAGTTTTCTGTACTTGGTGAGTTAAGAATCTAGAATTCATGCATGGGGGAGCTGTAATATTCCTTTGGCGATGAAGTAGTAAGGGTGATTGATTACTTCCATAGACGAAGGGAAGATTTTACTGCAAACAAGAGAAGGTTTTAGAACCTAGCTAAGAGTACCTGCAAACATCAACAGGGTGAATATTAATGAAGCCATTGTTCAGTTAATTTGTACGTCTCGGTTTAAAATTAGGAGAAGCAAGAAAACATAGGCTGAACATTTACTAATTAATTGCAAGAATTTTTTTATTTTATTTTTTTACAATGGGGTTGAATCGGGGAGGATTTAGTCCAAAACTAGACTGTTGTAATCTTAAAAACTTGAGCAGGGAAATACATAATGATGGTCTCTGTTTCTGCCATAGAAGATAAATTTGGATATTACTATCAATAAAGCAAGAAAATATTTCTCGTTGAAGAGTGCTGGCCAACAAAAGGAAGAAAGTGAGAAATAAAATTTGGGAGGACACTTATCCTCAAACTTGTTGGATTTTAAGGCTTTTAATAGAGCCCCAAAACCTTAGAGGTGTGTGTTAAGCCTAAAAGAGGGGGTTAACCAAATGGGCTTGCTAAAGCCCATTAAAAGAGAGCTATATGAGAGCGAGCCCATATGTGTCTAAAATGTTTAATTCAACATTGCTTAGGACTAAAACATTGTTCTAATTTATATAGAGTTTTGTGCATCTATAGTTCGAATATGAGTGTAAACTAGAGAGATGCACTATACATATACGCGTATGTGTGCCACCGGCCAGCTAAGTGGCTGATCTCAATTCCTGAAAAAACTGACGTCTGATGTCGATCAAGCGTCCCTTCATTCTGGTTCCTTTAGTTTCCAACAAAACTTAATCCTTTAAGGGAATAACCCTTAATCCGGATTAAGAGAGGAAATATTTCTTAAATATTCCCAAATCCACTATTCATTCCACACTTTATCTCCCAAACACCTTTCCCTATTCCAAATAATCATTATAAAGTTATTCCCACTCTCCATTCTACTTTTTCCACTACAAGAAAAATGCCAGCGGCCGAAAACGCTGGTATAGACCTAAATTGACCGCTGGTATAGCCTACACCAGCGGTCAGCACGCGTTGCTGCTAATGGCGTCGGTATAGGCTATACCAGCGATTATGGAGACCGATGGTACGATCAAACCGACCGCTGGTATAGTTCCATCTACACCAGCGGCCACGATGAACGTTGCTATTGAGTCCAAACAAACGCTGGTATAGAGCCATCATAAATGACAAATTATAAGGTAAAAAATGCTGGTATTGAAGGAAGTGAACGCTGGTATAGGTCTCCTACGCCCGCGTTTATTGAAAACGTGGGTATAGGTTGCCAAGAAAGCGTGGCTTGTGTATGGGGATAACCGCTGGTACAAAATAATAATAAACGCTGGTATATGGCACCTATTCCAGCGGCTGCAGAAAACGTTGGTATATGTTGACAGAAAATCGTGGATTTTGAATGCCAAAACCGCTGGTATAGCAAAAAAACAACTGCTGGCATTGCCCCCCTTAATGCAGCTATATTGAAAAACGTTGGTATAGGATGGTTGAAAACATTGTAATTAAGGAAAAATGCTGGTAAAGCAATGAAATAACACTTGTTTTGTCGTTCTATTCCTGCGTTTTTATAGTTGTTGCTATAATATGAGCAAAAATGTTGGAATATAATAATAATAATAGTAATACTAATAATTTTGTATGTATTTTCTAGAACAAATATTATATAAAAACCAATAGAACAAATACCATATATACATGGAAAGTTACCATATCAACAACTTGGATACAATTGTACGATTTTCACATATCAAATATCCAAAAAAGATACAAAATATTCATTCAATCCGGATACAATTGTATGATTTCCAATATCCAAAAAGAAACAAAATATTCATTTACATATTTCATTCATCCGATAATACCTAATATTAAACTAGTTAGCTAGAAAGTCAGATACCCAAAATTACTTCCATGAGAGGAGGACGTGGAAGCTAAACTGCAATAAATGATCAAAGTTCTGGTCACCTGCATTGAGCAAGAAACATGTAATTATTATCACCATAAAAAACTATGTAATTATGCTAAGGTGCACCTTTTAGACCTATATATATATATATGTACCAAGTGAAGCAGAGGCAGGATGGTGACTTGATGTCGAGGAGCGTATGCTAGGATCTAGACTTGATGATTCAGACGCCTATACATCAAAATTAACAATCAAGTAACCAAATAATGACCGGTAAATATTAATTCATACGATCAATATTGCTCACAATGAACGATGTCTTCAACTACTGCAAATGATATTAGAAGAATTATATATATTCCAAGTACTTATATGTGAACCAAAGATATAAAAACATAAATCCAACAAATTAACAATCTTATATTATTTCCACCAAAATATAGCATCTCATAGTAATAACATAGTTTTGCCAAGATGAAGGTAAACAAATTTAAATTTGTAATGAAGAATAGAATTCCGAAACTAAAGACAATCTTGAATTTTTTTATAGAATAATTAAAATAGTATATCTGCATTTTAAATGTCTATCGAGTATCCTCCACCATAATAACTCTAGCAAGTAAATTCTAATTCTATCAAGTTTGGACAAGTTAAGGTAACCTACCCAGTGATCCCATAAACTATTAAGACCCCACAAACAATATGGTCCAACGCAAATTCACATCCATAATATACAAGAAAACCCAAAGTTTCATAAAAGAAGAGCAAAATGTAGTCATGAAGTACCAACAAATTTTATCACAGTGTCGATGTTACTGGAATAAGCTTCAGTATCTAAGCACAAAAAAAAACCCAACAAAATGAATCAAGTACAGGTAAAATCACCATCAATGCCACTCTAACACAATTAGCACAAGATTATACTCACCATCAATGCCACACTAACACAATTAGCTCAAGATTCCCAATAGGTGCTCGGTAGTTATAACAACAAATGACTTCAGAACTTCAAGTGATTGTTGTTCTTTGTACACAAGTAGAAAAATTATGCTGATAGTGTCGACAGATACCAAAACAACCCATATAACAAGCACATTGCCTCAACACCCATATTTAAACAGCTATATTATTCAAACACAATCAAGTGATTGGTATACAGAGCTCCCCAGTATCTACTATCTAGGGATACATCACATTGTCACCAATAGAGACTATATCATCCTACCTGTTTCTTAAGCTCCACAGCTGTGTTTTATTTGAGTGCAAATAGGTAAAAAATCGGATCTTTATTCAATTTCATGCTACACAAGTGGGGAAAGGAGCCTACCTCTCAGCAAGAAGACCAATTCTATGCGTACTGACGAGCGCTGACAGCAGCCCAGCTGAAGCCAACAGCAAAGGATGTAATCCAATCAAAACACAAGAGGCTCGGAGAACAAGCGGGAAGAGGGGATGGAGAAGGACTCCGGCTTCCGACAGCCAAGAACAGGGGAAGCATCCACCGGGCATACCCATCGATTCCCGATCATCCACCATCAACAACAACTGGCAATCGAAGAACAGAGGAGGGAAAACCAACGACCAAAACCATTTCAGCAAGGAAGAAGGAGAAAACAGGGAAACACAAACTCATCGAGCAAGCCATGGCAGCAAGGGGCTAAACAGAGAAAAAAAGAATACAGGGGAACGGAAGAAGACCTTGAAAACCCAAAGATCCAACCCGAAGCAGCAAAGAAAGGAAGAAGAAAGCATCACACTGCCCTAGGCTAGCAAGTATCAAACGAACCAGCAAGAAGAACTAGCATTCATCAACCATCGGAGCCACGAGATCCATAAACCAACAAACAAATCCAAGAAAGCAAAAACGCTGGAACAGAACCCATGTATGCCAGCACTTTCACCAAACGCTGCTATCTAGCTATCAACTTTCTCAATACATTTACCAGCGCACACAAAAAACGCTGGCACAGAGAAGTCAATACTAGCATTTGGATAAAAGTGCTGCTAAACAAGTACTCTATACCAGCGGTTGGCCAAAAGCGCTGCTAAACAAGTAGTCTATACCAGCGGTTGGCCTAAAGCGCTGGAATAAATGTGTCAACACCAGCGGCCGGTCTAAAACGCTGGTAAATAACACGTTAATGCCAGCGTTTTTAGAGGCTGCTGGTATAGACTAAGTTCACTAGCATTTTTCTACCACTAAGTTCACCAGCATTTTTCTACAAGCGCTGGTAGAAAAACGCTGGTATAGGCCATATTTGTTGTAGTGTTCCTTATTTTAAGTAATCATTGTAAAGTTATTCCTGAAATCGAGAATAAAGTCTCTTAATCCGAAATAAAGTTATCCCTGTGCCAAACGAGCCCTTACTAGCATTCTATGTGTGTGTATGGCTTTGAACATCGATTCTAGTGCCGAAATTAGACCTATGAGTTTCATATAAAAAAAGGAATTGGGGAACATGCTTCATGATCAAAAGCTCCGAGATTTTCAAAGGAAATAATTTTTTTTTAAGAGTTAAGCCCAAGGAAATAGTTGTCTATGATTTTAGTATAAAAGTTCCCACGAAGTTACCGATTTAAATTTGTTTAGTTAATTAGACCTTGCTATTCTTGACCAAAGACTATTGCATCGGCAAACCCAGCAAAAATCCATAACTTGCGAAATTAATTGGACACCAAGCTAGCTACAAAATGTCATACATCCAAACACTGATGGAAATGAAGAAACATGAAATTTGATCCGGCTCAAGAGTCAACCGATACATCATAGTCATGTATGTCGGCGAGACAATGTCGGCCAGTCAGCAATCGATATTTGCAAGCTCTGAATCGATGCACTAAGCATGCATAAGAGCACAAAACGTCAAATCAAAAGATGTAACGTAGTAACAAATAAAAAAGAAATGAAAAACGACATACATATAGATTTACATGGTTCAGAAACACGTGTCTCCCACGGAAAGAGGGTCTAATCGTCTAACATTCAGCTGTGAAGTTCAGTTCAACTCAAATCAAACTCGCACTTATAGGTGTCGTTTGGTTGCGGGATAAGCAATTTCGGGATTAGAGAGGATAGGGATTGGTATGCAGGGATAAAAGCTGGGATAAAAGTTATTCCTATTTGGTGTTTGGTTGAAAAGTAGGGATAAGAAAGTAATGATTGAGTGGGATAAGGAAATGGTGTTTGGATGGAAAAGGTGGAATAGGAATAGGGATTGGTGAGGTGGAAAGTAAAATCAATTTTTACTTTTTTTATGACACATATTGGTTGTTTAATTAATAATATGATAATAATGCATATAATATTCAGCTTCACTTAATAAAATATTTAATAATATGATAATACAGATAATATGATAAAGCATTGAATTTAGTTAATAATATTGTCTCGTTTTATTAATATTATGATGCATATATTAAAACATTATTTTAATATTATTATTCAAATAATAGAAATTAGTCCACATAAAAAATGTTGAATATTTGTTGGGAAATATTGGTAGTGTAATTAATTATATGTAAATATAATTCAAATAATAGAAATTAGTCCACATAAAAAATGTTGAATATAATTTAATTAATAAATATTTTCTCGTTTCATTAATAATATAATGCATATATTCACCTTAACTGCTGAATAAAATAGTCGACATAATCAACATGATTAAAACATTAAATATTATAATCAGATACACAAGCAAACTGGTATATTCTAAATGCCAGTTGAAAAGCAGTAAACAAAGAGCCACATTACAGTTTTAAACGAAATACATCAGTGGAGAAGAAAATAAATCAGAAGGATAGCAAATCAAACAACAACTACGTAGACAACGGTACAATAATTCGAGCATTGGTCGAAACGTGCCTCATCGAGCGCGGCGTAAGCTGTCTTGTTGGACGACGTAATAACTCATCTGCAACCACAAATAGTATATATTTGAATCAGTATCAAGAATCATAACAGCTACATAAAAAAATAAATCAAAGTGTAAAAACGGAGTAAATATTATCCAAGTTGAACAAAAATCTAGAATACTAGTTAACCAAGTGATTCTTCCACTATTCTCTGTTTGCCCACAGTTCTGTTGCAATATTATCACGCAGCAATTCCCCCGCACGAGAATCATCTAAATTTGCCATATTCTGTGGATCTCCATTTACATTTGTTACTCGAGGTCCCGATCTCCGATTTGTTTGAGATAAATAGGAATCTTGTTGCCCATTCCTTATAATATAGTTGTGGATTACACAACACGCCGTTACTATATTACGTTGAACTTCGAAAGGATATGGTTGCATTATTCTCAAGATCTTAAATCGCATTTTGATAACGCCAAATGCCCGTTCAACGTGATTTCGCAGTTGTGCATGGCGATGGTTGTACATCTCTCTTTTACTGGCATATTCAGCCCGACGCCCTGTGCGGATGTTTTGGAATTCGGCGATATGGTACCGTAATCCTCTGTACGGTGCCATAAACTTCCTTGTATTTGCGTAACCGGAATCGACTAAATAAAATTTTCCTGCATGTCATATACGATCCATACATTAAATCAAGTTTGCAAAAGCATATAAATATACAAGTATAGTTGACGAAGCTCAATACCTTGTGGAACTGTAAACTGGCCACGAGGGCCAAGTGCCCAAGTTAGGACCCGCATATCCGCTGCTGAGCCTTCCCATCCGACGGCAACATAGACGAATTGGAGATCAAAAGACACAGCGCCCATAACATTCTGTGATGTTGTCCCCTTGCGATTTCTAAACCTTGGTTGATCTTCCATGGGTACAATTGCATGAATATGTGTCCCATCAATAGCCCCAACAGCATTCTACTCAAATACAATTGTAAGGTTCATGCTATGAAGCATTTGTACATGACAGTGAGTAGGTTGTTGCATAATATAGATCATTACCTTGAATGAGCCCCACGTGGAGTTCCCCTCAAATATGGGGTCGACGGTGACATTTTCATCGGGGAGTTGCATGTAATCATGTTTCAATTCGACGATAGCCTTTAACACATGATTAAAATGACGGCTTATTGTTTCTCCAGAATGCTGAAATATATCAGCTAATACTCTGTTGGAAACTCCATGCCCAATCCCATGAAGGGAAATTGCAACTTGCTCTCTTATCGTAACATGCGGTGTGTTAACAACCAAACCCCTATCCGCCAATGCAGCACACAAGCCCTCAAACACCGATATTGACACCCTAAACCATTCTGGACATCTACCTTCGTGACCCGTCAGGATATCATGGACTAGTTCATGTCCTGTGAAAGGCCTTGTGCGGCAAGGAATGGGAGTTCTCTGCCGCGAAGAAGATGGAAGACCACGTAGAGCAAGATAAATGAGTATATCCTCCTCATCTGATGACCCTGATGAGGTGTCCAACGGTAGCTGATTCGTATCATCCTCATCTGATGAACCCGTTGAGCTATCGAATGGTAGATGATTCATTTCTGTGTCGTTATGAAAAAGCATAAAATATTATCAATCTAAAAAAAATCAAAAACCACAAAATCTAATTCAATTCAATCAATGATGCAACGGAGCACCATAGTTTAGGAATATCAGATGCAGGATTTTTTGTCGTCGACCATTTGGGCTTTGTGGCTTCACAGAAACTTCTGGTTAAGTTTGCCATGTACCCGTGCAATTTAAGATTTCACAGAGAAATGGATGGGCAATTAATTGATGGTATTAACAGAGAATTGGCACAAACTGGTTTATGTCAGGTTCAGTTTTTGCATGGCTATTAGATCAATTTTTGCATTTGTACATGGCAACTGAGATTCTGTTTAAATCATTCCAAGCATGTGAATTTAAGCATGTCAATTTTTGCATTTGTACATGGCAACTAAGATTCTGTTTAAATCATTCAAAGCATGTGAATTTAAATCATATGATCCTACAATGCACCAATTTGGAACTACTCTAGCAAAAGTAATCTGATGTAGCAGCAGTGACCAACGATTATTTGAGCTCAAATCTGGTCTTCTTATAAACTTGTAAAATAACATTAGTTCATCAATGCATGTAGAAAATGAAACTGTTAACCTTCCACACAATCTAATCTAATCATTCTACTCAAATATGTCCAAGCAGCAGTGACCATATATCCAAGCAAAATATATATATGTTTGCACAAAGCAAATAGAGGCATACAATAATAAGTTCCAGAGTTGAACCTTCCACACAATAATCTAATCAAACAACCACAACAACAAACATAACTTACAAGTGACTTGGTGGAGATTAGAATGAACCACAACAAATAAGTTCCAGAGTTGAACCTTTCACCAATAACTGCAGCCTCTACAACTTAGCTTCACCAATACATACAATCGGATATGGTTCACATTGTGCTTAATATAGAGAGCATGGACATAGCTTCCCAGGGAAGCAATTATGACTGACTGAAAAAAAAGATAGGATTGCTTTGGATGAAGAGAAAGAGAGCAGATTCCCAAACTTTGGAATAGTAATATGTCAATGTGTTGTCACTTCCATCACTTCCTTGTCTTCTCCCCTTGGCCAATGGCCCACCCCTCCATGCCATTGAATCAGATTTTCCAAAAGTAGCTCCAACAACTACATCAACTTGGTACTCCCACAACATGCCACCTGCAAGACATGATATGATGCTATTAGTAGTGCTATCCAAACAGCCCAATTCAATTTATGAGAAAATCAATACAATTTAGGCAGCAATTATGACTTACTGAAAAAAAAGATAGTATTACTTCGGATGAAGAGAAAGAGAGCAGATTCCCAAACTATGGAAGAGTAAATATGTCAGTGTGTTGTCACTTCCAACAATGCCTTGTCCCCTTGGCCACTGAGCCACCCCTCCAAACAGCCCAATTGATTTGATCCTTTCCTCCTGGCTGCTTGGTTGCTTCATGATCACCGGTTTAGAATCTTATTTACTTCCTTCTCTAGCCACATATCTCGAAGATTATTATTTGACGGGGACATGAAGAACTCCCTAACTGACTGTTTATGGAAGACAACATCCAGCAAGATAAACTTATCATCTGTCATCCTAGGTAGGTCCTTGGCCACCTCCATGCAACTCTGAATGGAGAATTCGGAGAGTTTATCAAACTGCATTTGTTTCATGTCAAGCTTGCGCTGCAATTGTTGCGCAATAACGTGTGTTATATCACGTTCACCGTCACCCCTCTTCTTCTTACCTTTCCTCTCACTCTCTTGCAGCCGACGCTTGCTTCCAGACGAACCAGACGCATCCGCGCCGGAGGTACTACATCCATGTGTAGTATGCGCTTCTGGTGTAACTTGCTCTGTCGGACCGTCAGGGTATGGTTCACGCGTTGCATCCGCATAGGACGTCGGCATGGAATTCATCGTGTAGTATGTAAAGTCATCACAGTTTTGCATCTGAGACACGCGTGATGGATGACATCAAGGTGGAGGGGATTGGGCATCTGCCGGTGTATCTGAAGATCCAGTGCCCTCTGATTCGGCATCTTTCTTCCTATTCATAGATGATTCTGCAAACTCACCATTGGCGGTATTCTTGCAAGTTAGGAAATCCATGATTTCCATGAATTTATAAGTCTTCCCTTTGAGGGCCTTGAGCTTCCTATTCATCTGGACATATGCAAACAAAATGAATGAAGAATGGATTGAAGATATTTCCTAAAACTAATTTATGAAGCATTCAGCTCAGAAAATATACCATAATCATCTCATTCCAAGCCTCGATATTTGGTGCAGTGGGCATATTGGTCAGCACATCCCAACCCCATCCAGTGATACGCAGGAGCTCTTTGTAGCACGCATGTTTTTTCTTTAAAGTTTTCCACCTACCCTTCAGGTTGTCTAAATCCAAAGCCTTGCCCATACTCTTATTGAAGTCCCGTAAAACATCCCTCCATGCATTTTTTTAAGGAAATACCTTGCGACATATTCCCCTTCAGTTGTTCTGCCCTAAGCAGTTCCAAGAAACACTCGTCCTCAGCTTCAGTCCAATTACTTTTCCTTACAGATGCATCGTCATTTTCATTGGCCCTCATCGCCATATTTCTGACACGATATACATAACGAAGAGCAAAAAGGAATGTGAAAATGCAAATGGTGAAATCATCATATAACTTGAGACACATTGACATGCATGTATAGTTAGTTTCATGTATGTTCAAAAGGAGCTATATGTAAGAAATTAACAACTTAATTATATAGCCTCCACTACTTAGGACATGCACACTTTCAAATAATCAGGGATGTAGTGAATCCTCAACATAGGATCAATAACTTTGCAGTATTATAACTAGTTAGTACATGCACAACAAGATAACAAGTCAATTCCAGCATTATAACTTTGCAGCAACCTTCACATTTGCAGGTAACAAGGTAGTAGCTACATGCAATTGTCTAGGGAAAAAAACAGAGTGTAGGTCTCGACGATACAACAAAGTAGAATCCGAATCCATTTTCATATGATTGAAGAAAACTGAATACTGAAAGCAAAATTACCCACACAAATCACCAGACAAGGGGAGGACGAGTGACGAATTCAAACCTGGATCGGTCCGGGAAGGAGCGCCTTAGGCGGTTACGATGGTGATGGCACGGGATCCGATAAGAGGGAGGAGCCTCACCGTCGGCTTGGACGTTACGCCGGCGATGGAGGGAGCTCGGACGGTGGGGTAGAGGAGATGCGGCCTTCCACTAGGTTGGTGGCTCAGCAAGGACCTCGCAGGAGGTCGGAGTGGCGTCGAAGTGGAAGATGGAGGGGCTGGCTACGGGTTGGGTAGATGGGCTGTTGGATGTGAGAGAGGGAGGGAGACAGGGAGACAGGGGAAGAAGACTGCAGCGGTTGGAGCTCTGGCTCTGGATCAGTGGCTCTGGATCAGGGTTGTCGTGATGGGGTGTTGGATGTGAGAGATGGAGGGAGAGAGGGAGAGAGGGAGAGAGAGTGGTGGTGTCGGTGGTTGCCTGAGTGGACGCCGGAGGATGGAGGGAGAGAGGGAGAGAGAGTGGTTGGTGAGGATGGAGAGGTTGGATGTGGGTGACGATGGAGAGGTTGGATGTGGATCGGGGTTGGGTTGACAGGGTGTTGGAAGCTTTGAGAAGGAGGGAGAATGGGAGAGGGTGGTTGCCGGAGAAGACGTCGGAGATGAGGGGGTCCGCGGAGATGGACTCTGGTCGGGGAAGAAGGCTGCAGCGGCCGGAGGTGAGGGGGGAGCGACCGGCGAAGGGTGGTTGCAGCGGCTGGATCTGGGTTTGGATGGGGAGGTTGGATGTGGATCTCCAGCCGGGTTGGGTTGGTGACGATGGAGATGGAGGGAGAATGGGACGATGGAGGGAGAATGGGAGATGGTGGTTGCCGGAGAAGACGTCGGAGATCACGGGCTCCGCGGATATGGATAACGGCTGGGGAAGACGGCTGCAGCGCCCGGAGGTGACGGGCTTCGACCGGCGAAGGCTGGTTGCAGGGCACGACTGGATCTAGGTTTGGATGGAGAGTATGGATGTGGATCTCCAGCTGGGTTGGGTTGGTGAAGATGGAGGGGCTCGATCTGGGTGACGATGGAGGGCTGGATGTGGAACGGGGTTGGGTTGTAGGGTGTCGGAAGTGAGAAATACCGGAGAATGGGAGAGAGAGAGGTGGTGCTGGTGGATGCCGGAGAGGACGCCGGCGGTGACGGGGGTCCGCGGAGATGGACGGCGACCTGCGAAGAAGCTGCAGTGGCTGGAGATCGAGAGGCTGGAGCTTTGGCTGGAGGTCGAGTGGCTGGAGCTCTGGCTGGAGGTCGAGATGAGACAACTTTGTGCACGGCAGTCAATAAAGGCACATTGATTGCGATGTTTGCTAAACCCGGGATACGAGCCTTTTAACCCGGGATACATATATGCTGAGATTGTAATCCCATTATCCATATCCTGGGATAAAGCTATCGTTTGGCTGCTATCCCGGGATTACAGTCAGCTATCCCGGGATAACTTATCCCTATCCCGCAAACAAATAGGGCCATATATATAGGATAAGGGGGTTACCTCCACTTTATCCTTATTTTTTCACCAAACATCAAAACAATGATTACGGGAATACTACTATTCCACCTACCACATTCTTCCCTACATTTTCTTACCCCCATTTCTTACCCCTACATTTTCTAACCCCATATTCCCCTTAACCCCCTTAACCCTAACCATGAACCAAACAAAACTACGTTTGGTTGGCGTGAATCAGGGTGCATCGCGCGGTGCGATGCACCCACATTCATGATCATGTGTTTGGTTCATCATGCATCAACTAATGCATGCATTGTACGATGCATTTTTTAGGCCAAATCGTGCATCGAATGAAACAACAAAAATGACCATTTTCACGCGATGCACCCATCTGCGGTGCATCTCCTATACACCTGGTGAATATATTAAAATATATTCAATAAAGTTATGTAAACACTAAAATTATATGAGCATTATTTTAATCTCAATAATATATATATATATATATATATATTATTCATATAATGTTCACATAATGAAGCAATAAAATTTAAAATTAATATATATACATTAAAATTTTAATATATATTATATGAACAATATATATATATATTAAAATTTAACTTTATTGCATCATTAGGTGAACACTATCTGAATAATATATATATATATAAACATTACATGAATAATATATATATATATATATAATATTTTATAAAAATATATATATATATATATTAAAATTTAACTTTATTACATCATTATGTGAACATTATATGAATAATATATATATTATTGAGATTAAAATAATATAGTGACTTTATTGAGATTAAAATAATGTTCACATAATTTTAATGTTTACATAACTTTATTGAATATATTTTTAATATATATAATATATATTATTCATATAATGTTCACATAATGATGCAATAAAATTAAATTTTAATATATATATATTCAGAATGCATCGACTGATTCAAAAAAACAACCAAAAAAGTGCGTCTAATATCCCATGCATCATACGATTCCACCAACCAACCCCCTAAAATCATGACTTGGATGTGACTCAAATTTAAGTTAAAACTCCAACAGACACTAAATTATGGTCCCTAATCACCCGAATGAGTCACCTTAATCATACTTTTTACCTTCATCATGACTGCTTAATTTGCTATAAATAGTTTTTTTTTTGAATAGTTTAGTCCGAAGGCTAGAATTTGCTATAAATAGTTAACTTGGTCCCATGCATTTCATTTCAAAATCGCGCGCCATTAGCTTACCGCCAACTCCACGAAACCGGCTGCAGCCGGTCACTACCTCGTCCTTCCGGTGACCTCTAGCCGGGGAGGTTTCGATTTCCCACGATTCATTTGCCTCGCGGGCGGCCCTCAGAAGCCGAATCCAACCGCCGGAGCGGCGGATCGCCTCGCTCTCCTCCTCTCCCCTCTCTTTCCCTTTTCTATTTAGAGACTCTCCTCTCTCCGTCCAGCGAGCTTGCCGTCCCTAGGGTTTCTAGGGTTTTGATGAGGTTATCGGACCCTAGGGTTTTGGTAGATCATCCGGCGGCGACACCATGAGCGCCGTCAACATCACGAACGTCACCGTCCTCGACAACCCCGCCGCCTTCATACGTCCGTTCCAGTTCGAGATTTCCTACGAGTGCTTGATCCCTCTCACCGACGGTACGTATGTCGCGCGCTTGTTTCTCGTTCTTTTCGGCGGATTCTTGTGACCTTTTTCATGATTTGTTTTTCTTTTATGGCATTGTTTCTGTGATTCTGAATTGGTTTGATTGGTATATGTTGTTTACTGGGGTTTATGATATCGGTGATGAAGCATAGGTCTCATTAGGGTTTGGGATTCTGATGTTGATAGGAGAGTATTGGTGACTTTGTGCATCTTGCGAGTGAGTAGCAAAGCGAGGTGATGAAGTGAGGATTTTGGTTATCGTGATGGTGTCTGTATGAAGGGGAGAATGAGTTAGAGTCAGGGGGGAGGGAGGAAGCAATTGGTTCTGTCTTTCTAGTGAGAAAGGTGAAGAAAAAAAATAGGGAGGATTCAGGGGAGAATGAAAGATTGAAGAAGAGGGAGACACATAGAGTGAAGAGATAAATAACCTAATAATTTGAAAGGAGAATAAAAAGGGGTTGAAATTTTTTGACAATATGGATATAAAGTGACCTCGGCAGGTTATATCGCTCGTTGATGATCACTTATGAATCCAGTGTAGCCTAAGGAAATATACCACCGGGCCACGTTTGACGCGTGGCGTCTATTGTTAGTCTTACTCTTATTAGGAGCTCCAATGGATACTATCAGACTTACTATTTTTTAAAAGCCTAGGCAGGTGGCAACCGCTCTGGATCTTTTCTGAGCGGTATTACTTGGTTACATGTAGTTATGAGGAACTTTTATTGTTTTGGGATGCTTTTCAGACTTGGCCTCATTTTCGAATAAATTTTCGATTTGTTAAACTTTTGAAGGCATTGGGTAAGTCTTGACTAGTAAATTTCTCTTTTGACATGACTGCCAAATTGACCACTTCCGTCGATGTAATTTTTGAAAGCTCTCATGGAACTTACCGTACTACCAGAACTGATTGACATTTCATAATTGATTCCAACACGGAAACACTTTATGTAATTAAACGAGTCTGTTGTACTGTTGAAGGTTAATTGAGTTCCCATATGTATAAATTTGAAGGGTTCAATGACAAGAAAGATGACGGTGTTATGTTGAGAGTCCTCTATGATTTTTGTTCGATGAATATGAAGTGACCACAAGGAACAATTTAAATAGATGGAAGTATCAAGGGCCAAGGATGAAAAAAGAAATACAAAAGAGTGGAATCTCACTTTTGCGATATTATACTGATGACATAATTGAAAACCAAATCTTGAAAGATCATGTTATGATTTGGTAAAATTTCCTTCAATGTATACATCTTAAAAGGAACTTTTCACATCGTTATTTTTTGATGATATCAATGGCTGATGAACAAGTTAGATGTCAAGGAAAAAATGTCTCCGTCGAGTTACCGAAAGTGGTGATGGACAACACCACCTAGTAGACAATTATATTAGTGATGGGCTTGCCTTTCTCAAACTTGTATGATATTTAGATATCGAAGTGAGTGGTTGATGTAAGTTATTTGCATTCATTGGTGAAGAATTTTGTGGTTACCCTATCTAAGCCATTTCTTGTCACTTCAATAATTTCCCTCTTAGGGTTCTTTTCAAGAGTCAAAACCAAAGGTCTAAACTCCCCTATCAGTGTGCTTATCTTTTGACTCAGGGGCTGTTTGATTGCTTGCATCGCATTGCATCGACTGATGCTGCACCAGCCGACCAAATCCAGGTATCAACTGATGATGCATCATGTAAGACGACCATTTTGGTGGTTTCACACGATGCAACATTAAGGGTCTTTTTTGCATCAGTTGATGTTGCATTGGTTGATGCATCTGGTCAACCAAACACTGGTTTGGACCATGATGTTGCATCAATTGATGTTACATCTGTTGATGCGGGGCAACCAAACAGCCCGTCAGTGCAGCTCCTAGCATCGTGCCGTTTTAAGTATTTTCCTTTCTAACATTCTTCATATTGCTTTGGGACCCTATATGTTTGGTGTAAAATGTTGTATCCCTCAATTCTTTACTACCATTTGCGTCATGCACAAGCTGTTCATCCATTAGCTTGATTTTCTTTGGCCATGTGGTTTTAGCTATTTTCTACGTAGCTGCCATATTTTCCGTGAGTTATTGTGTCTAATGCGTCAGTGATTACCTTGAGCTGGAAGAAAGTGAGTTTTCTAAGGCATGTTTTTAATTTTCATTATCTTGCTCTTTCATCTAAACACAAAAGAAGTCTTTATGGTAGTTATTCATAATAGAAGCCATCCATTTCACTAATTAGAAAGAACTGGAGATTAGACATTTACTCGGAAGCATTGTGATTACAATTTGTGATTTTTTAAGGCACACTCTTAATGATCGGGTCAAGCACATTTAAGCAACACTTAACTAAACTGATGCATATTCTTATGAAGAAGGTTCCTTTCTGCCATTTGTTTTCTAAAACTTCGAATTTTTTTTGGTCAGTTCTCATGCTTGAAGGATTTCCTATGGGACCCTGCAGTGAAAGACCAGACTCAACTCTTTAACTATAAGCATCATTACCTCAAGTTCATTGCAAACAAAAGATTCTATCCTGTCCAAAATTAAATTTCACATTTTACTGAACTCCATATGACAACTGGTTGGTGAAAAATTTGCTTGGGGATGTCTAAAGTATAATGGCCCAATAACTTTCTGTATCAACCTCATTTTCCTTTTCATGATAATCAGAAGTGATTGTGTTTCCATAATGTTTCAATGAAGATTATGTTTTGATTCAAAATGATCCTCAATAATCCTTATCGATGATACAATAAGGAATATCTAACTTAATAAAGTTAGACCATATCAATCAGAGTCTTTGTTGCAAGCTTATGATAATGGGGGCAATCTGCCTCCTCAAGTTTCTTTTCATATATTGTTCCATTGATGTGATTTGGGTTCCCAATCAGGTTTGGGGAACTTTTTAACTTGATGAAAACTATGCTTCAGAGTCTAACATCACATGGTCATGATTTTTACTCACAATTTTCTTCCCTGTTATCAAGATTAAACTACTTTTAGGAATGTGATAACTTCTCACATTCCACCAAAAGCTCCTCAATACTGGCCTAGCATTCTTGTCCGCACCTAGAAACATCTTTGTTCTTAGTCTTTCGCACTCCGGGGAAGCATATGAGCAGATTCCTTCATTTTGGTGACAAACTTAGAGGCCAGAGATGTATTTAAGTAATATTTCCTCTCTCTAAGCTCTTTTCAAGTCTATGGGTGTTGCAAAGTTGCTAGGTAAATGGATTTTTAGCAAGTTGTCAAGTCTAAGGATACCTAGAAAGTGGATCCTTGGTTGAGGAGCTTAATTGAAAAATTAGACCCTCCATTTACCAGTTTGATTCACTCATTTTAGTGTTCATGATGATTGTTCGGAAATCATTTACAAGACAAGGAAGACGATAGTCAAACTTTAAATAAGACGCTTGCTATTTTGAGTTTGCATTTTAAATCAAATCAAAATGAAGCATAGAGGATGAAGTTGACATGTGGAGTCCTTGTGTATAACAGGTTAATGGAATGATGAGCATTTGTTTTCTGGCATTGAATGGAATAGTAATTGGTTCTTTGTAGATTTTTACAACCAGAGTGCAGAAATTAGGTGCATTATAGATTGTAAACCTCAGGACACTCTAAGTTGATCTGGCTCTAACTGCGAAAGCATATTGGATTGTATGAATATTAGGATTATTTGGGCAAAACCTTGCATTAGTTGTCTGATGTACGATCTGTCAGACAGGTTTGGTAGCTATATGTACCCATCCTGACATGAATCTGCAGATGAAACAATATAGAAAATATGTAAATACTTATTATTAACCATGGTTTTTATTATGCTTGCATTTTATTAGGGCGATAGATATCCCCGTTAATTTCTGTAATCTTTTAAGCTGAAATATATTCAGCTTTAATTGTTGCAGTTAATGGAAAGAAAAAGATGTAAAAGGGAGAATTAGAATGAAGGGGGAAAAGAGAGCAAAAAAAGATGCTGGAAGCATCACAAAATCAACCACCTCATCACATTTGTTCTATAAACTCCATTTTTACCCTTTAATCAAGCCAGTTAGTCTTTATATGCTGTGATGATCGGTGAGAATTTTTATCGGTTAACTAAGGTTCCTTTGTAAGGAATCAAGCCCCCAGCCCTAGAAAATGGGAAAACATTAGACAAGTGAGCACAGTGCTAAAGGCATTTGAAAAGTAAGCACTCTCAATAGTTGTTATGAATTCATGGAAAAGGCCCTATTTCTTGTGCCTTAGGTGAGAAAAATTTACGTATGAAATCCACTTTATATACAACTTAGAACGGTTTTGTGTTTTCATTACAGAACATGCCATTTTGGTCAGGATCCTTACTTGTAAGTTGGAATCCTGACTTGGATACCATATGCAATGACCTGTTTTGTAATGAACACACAATACGACCCTAAAATGTAAAATCTTAAATAAAGTGGATTCAATGTGTTAATATTTACTTCGGTGAGCTGTTTGCACCAAATTGAACCCATGATTTAGTTGGCTGCATCGGCTTCCGATTGGTCTCTGCTATTTGTTGTGAATTTACTCTGCTTAAATGTATTTTTGCGTTGGTGCCTTCGCAGGAATGCTATATTCTTGGGTTTTAGAGTGATTTTCAAAATTAAGAGAGTTTAGACAAAGAAACTTATCCCCTACTTCATTTGATGCGATGTATGTTCTGCTATTTTATTTCGTCTCTTACCTATGGCTTTGTACAACTTGTAATGTACGATATGTGTTTGAATTGCTAATTTTAAAAGCTTTGAAATGAAGAGTACTTTTTTTTAAAGCAATTCAGGTAGTCAGTAGCTCATCAATGAGCTTTAGTTTTAGGGTGGTAAGTTCTAGACATGTGCATGCTCATACCGTACACAAGTCATTCCTCCAAGTCAGTAGGCAAAGTAGATAATTTTCAATCTGTTCTCATCTGTCCCTTGTTGTTGTTGATGCTCAAACTTTTGTTCTTTGTTCAGACCTATTTTGTTGAGTAGAATATAGCTTTTTTTCACTCCAACTTGATCAGCAGAGCTCTGATTCTCTTGTGAACAATGACCAATTTTCTTTTCGTTTGATAAAGATCTGTCTATGATCAGGTATAAGTTCGATCACACTCTTAGGATAAGTTTTGTGTTTCTTGTGGTTCAGTCAAACCAACATGTATTCTCTCTGCAATTCCTGACTTTCCTGAATGAGCTGAAAAGGCTATTCAGCCCTAAGAGCTATTCGAGGAAATGCTCTGCATCTGAGAGAACAATTTTCAATGGTATCATTTTTCAGGTTTGGGATGGCACTGCTTTTGTTTAGTGCATAGACTTAATCCTGAAAACTATTGTGAGTTAGACTTGGAAGAATGCTAGGAAATTATGCAATTCTTGACTTTGCGAATTGAATCATTGGTATACATTTGGGTGTAAGAGTTCAGTGAAGCCATCCGTTTTGAAGGGTTTGACGAAATTGATGCCTCTCCTCACAAATGTTTGGAGAAAGGGCTTTTTGGAAACTTATCTAGCTCATTTATCTGCTGATGCAAGCTGGCTTCAGAAAGTTAATTTTGGAGAGATGGCACTGCTAATTTGGTTTGACTGAGTAAGTTGAATGTTTTAATTTGGTGTAATGTTAGTCTAATCTTTGACGAGCATCTTATGTGAGCCTCTCTATCTTGAATTACCAGGACAGTTGAATTAATGTCTGTCGTGCCAGCTCTTGAGTGATTCATGAGTTTGATAGTTTCATAAGCAGTTTGATTTTCAGCATCATACGTGGTTTTGCTTTTGTAATAATAGCCATTCGTGGTTTTGCTTTTGCTATGATAGCCACCTTTTGCAAATTCTTACTTAAAAGGTGATTTTAAAAAATAATTTACTATTTCCCATATCTTTGTCCATTGAGAATAAACAAAAGATTTCATGTTCATCTCTTATAGATTTGGAATGGAAGCTCATATATGTTGGATCGGCAGAGGATGAGACATACGATCAACTCCTTGAAAGTGTTCTTGTTGGTCCCATTAACGTTGGGAACTACCGCTTTGTTTTCCAGGTAATTTTTGGCTTTGCTTTAAGTGGTACAATTTTATTTTAACCTGAAGTATATGCAACTGTTTTGATTTCCTTTTCCTTTTCCCTTTCAGGCAGACCCACCAGATCCTTCAAAGATCCGTGATGAAGATATAATTGGTGTGACTGTGATGCTCCTGACTTGCTCTTATCTGGGTCAAGAGTTCATCAGAGTTGGTTATTATGTGAACAACGATTACGATGATGAACAGCTCAGAGAGGAACCGCCCCCAAAGGTTCTAATTGATAGAGTTCAGAGGAATATCTTGGCTGACAAACCCCGTGTCACTAAGTTCCCCATCAATTTCCATCCTGAAAGCACGGAGAATGGAGGTCAGCCACCTCCCTTTCCTTCACCTGAAACTAACAACAATGATGAGCCTCAGCCTGAGCAGAAACCCCATCAAAGTTGAGGTAATCTGCTGCTGGCATAAACTAGACCTGCTCTGATAACTTCTAGTTGAAAACCAAAATCCAAAGGCAATATCTGCTGGCATAAACTAGACCTGCTCTGATAACTTCTAGTTGAAAACCAAAATCCAAAGGCAATATCGAGTGTGCCCTTTCAATTCAGTATCCCTTACCTCTTTTAGGTCATTCCATGTAATATATATTTCTCTTGTGGTTTCAGTATCCATGGTTTTTTGTGCTAGTGAAAATAGACCTAGTTAAGTTGAAGGGATTTTCCCATTTGTCTTCTGTAAAGCTTGGAAAGGTGCTGCATAAGAAAGATTTGACGCACATGGCCATGTACCATGTACGCTGCACATTGGCTCTAATCCATCATTAGAACATCTACTGTGTTCTACCGATTCGATGATTGATATATTCAATCGGTAGATTGATTAGTCTAATCCATTGGTAGAGCTTTACCGATGGATTAGATGATGAGATCGGATTAGATGATGAGATCGGTAGGAGTCTACTGATTGAAGGACATGTAGCCCTTTGTTGTGTACCTCAATCGTGACCCGCTGCATAATTGACAGGAATGCTATTTGAACGTATCACTGAAGGCATTCGATCAGCTAAATTATTATTTATCAAGAACAGATGAGAAATGTGGATGTCCTCAACTATGAGATAAGACTGCAATGTTTTATGACAACTTTACTACAGTCTTCTTTTGGTGGTTAATCCAAGACAAAAGACCCCATCAATTCCAATCGAGTTTTGGCTGGACTTGCCTAATAGAGTACAGAGCATCGTTTCTATTCATATAGGATTTGATCCGTTGTGTCTATGTGGTCACTATTTGAAACACTATTATTTGGCCTGCTATTCTACATAAAATACGAGTATGGCTTTAGATCAAGGAATGCATAAGAGACATGAACCACTGCTAAATATGAGCTCAGGAAGTTGATTTTTTGTGCTTTCTTATCTCTCTTGCTGTCATTTTATCTCCCATCAGTTCTTTGTTTGGTACTTAATCTGTACTATAAAATCCAAGCCATTGTCTTGTTCAGAGATTGCAATCAACTTATCACAATCAATCGAGTAGGGCAGGTCTTGGGTCAAATTCTCAGGTTATCAATTAGTCGAAAGAGGTCCATATGTAGGTTCAGATTTGTATATAGGTCATTTGTTATTCTAGACCATAATAACATGCTCAACTAATAAAACAAAGGAAAAGAAAAAAGAAATCCAACCAACTTGAATAAAGGTATGCTTCATGAAAAATTGAAAATTATTTTTGAACAATCAACCTTATAAGGAGCAAAAACGGTTACAACCGTTTACCTCCTATTAGTTTATTTATATGTATATTTTTCTAAATTAACTTTGTATATTTTTATTATCTTCCCTAGATTAGTTTAAAATATACATCCTTATAATCATAAACCAGGAGATTAGTTTTAAATATATATACTTATCTACCTTATAGGATCCAATGGTAGTTACTTTTATGACTCATCATCTGAGTCATAAACTTATACACACGTGACATACATGTGGTATAAAATTATAATAAAATAAAATAAAATAAAAAGATAGTGGCTGATGTGGCGTAAGTTATAATAGAGATAGTGGGGGCGGGCAGTTAGCCGTGTCAGGTGACACGGGCTCACCACCTAGTCAAGTATATGTCAATATGTATAAGCCACAGTGCATTAATCCCTGTGTCGAAACTTCTTAAAATTGACCACTCATCAAATAATTGACTAAACTGCCTAAAAAATTCTCAAGATTGCAGACTTCATGTTTGAATTCATCGTGAGGGCAACCGGACAAGATCATACGATCAAATCCGAATGCCAGATCAAAGAGAATGGAAAATCACAGAGGTCATGAGACCAGACAGATGAACTCGTGAAGATAGGACAGTAACTTTGAGGCCATGAATCATCAACCTATATGTCAGCCAGAGTCTAATGAGAACAAGATGGGTGATAGGCTTCACTTTGTCCTCCAAACTTGAAGAAGGCCACCAACCTCCAGCGTAGCTCAC
The DNA here is from genome assembly GCA_963920575.1 of Narthecium ossifragum. NCBI lineage: Eukaryota > Viridiplantae > Streptophyta > Magnoliopsida > Dioscoreales > Nartheciaceae > Narthecium > Narthecium ossifragum. The sequence goes on along the minus strand of OY986970.1, from coordinate 24,827,796 downwards.
AACAAAGGATCACAGGTCCAACAACAGACATAATTAAAGGACAAATAAGAGTATTGTACACACCCTTTACAAGGGCGCAGAGTTATATAGATATATATTAAATATATATATATAGATACCTTGATGTGAATTCTAGAATGATCCGTGACTCTTCTCTTCGTCCCACTTTGTTTGTCTCACTAATAAATTAATCCTGAGTTTTGGCTTTATAATGTGTCACCCATTATGTATTTTTATGGCTGTAAAAGTATAGTGTGCATGGCATGTTTTCCAAAGCTCGAGACTTTCTTTATACCTGTTATTATAACATTGTGCTTGTTTAGAATATAATTGGCTTGAATTTAATACATACCAATTGAAATAATAAATCTTTTTACAATAAATCAACTAGCATATTATATATATATATATATAGAGAGAGAGAGAAATTATTTGAATAGAACTAGTTCGTTAGGCTTAGGAAACGAACCAGTATCCTGACCGTCCGATCCCATCGGACGATCACGATGTATACATGGGTTATTAGGCATTAGCTGAGAAATCCTTCCCTCCCCCGAGCTTCTTCGCTCTCGCACCGCCGCGACGCCTCCACCCTCGTCTCCCTTCCTCTCCTTGTCCATCGCCTCGTCCATGACCGCCGACGATCCCGATCTAGGGCATCCACGACCTTTCACCTCCAATGGCGGCGGCGGCATCTGGTTCGACCGCCGGGCAAACCAGCCCCGGCGCAACGCTTTGTCCTCCCTTCTTCGCCATCGCGCCGCCACGCCTCGTCCTCCCTTCTAGCGGTGTGATCTCCGCCAACCAACGTCGCCCCCGACAATCCCAGCGGCTGGCCAGCCCCCGACGAACTAGTTCTATTTAGATAATTTCTCTCTCTCTCTCTATATATATATATATATATATATATATATCATTATATGAGCCCAAAGGTTAGATTAGTAGAAGAACTCTACTTACATCAACCGTACTAAACATGAGAGCCGTAGCCTCCCTCCCATGACCAAAAGTAACTTGAGCAACTAGCTCAAGCCATTTTCACTACATTATTAGCCTTTCTGTTACAACTTTTCGGAATATAACAAAACAAGACTGCTTTAAAATTCAAAATAGTAGTTCAAATCTCCTTGACATGAGCTTCCAGTTCCGGAGACCACATCTGCATCCATTCAAAACCCCCATATATGGTCTATATTGAATCCGATTGGACAAGGCATCTATGCTGATGACCCCTGTTCCCGGCCTGACGAAGAGCCTCCAAAACCGCACGCATCTCCGCCTCGCCGATCGATACCGCCACGATGAGTCTTCCATCCGCCCACCAAGCCTCCCCGTCGCGGTCTTCGCCAACAACCTGAGTCGCCGCCGAACATATATTATAGAATAATTTGCATATTAGTGATACTCCTTGTTGCATTTTGCAACATGGTGCCACTAACGCTGTTCATTGCACATAAATGACACTATTTCAGATTCGGACCAAATTACCTTTTACCTTGGCTGAATCAGTTCTGCCATAGCACTTGTTGCAATAATTAATCAACTTCTTGCGCAAGTTCTTTCGCTTTTTTGCGCAAACTAAATAACTTTTTACGCATGTTCTTTCGCTTTTTACGCAAACATAAAGTTGCGCAAGAAGTCGTTTAATTGGTACAAAAAGCGGAAGAACATGCGTAAGAAGTTGTTTAGTTTGCGCAAAAAGTGAAAGAACTTGCGCAAGAAGTTGAGTAATTAGCGCAACAAGTGCGATGGCAGGACAGAGTCAGCTAAGGTGAGGGGTAATTTGATCCGGATTTGAAATAGTGTCATTTATGTGCAATGAACAGCATTAGTGGCACCATGTTGTAAAATGCAACAAGGAGTACCACTAATATGCAAATTATTCTATATTATATAGTTGAATACATATTGGGAGTTGGGTTTGGACAGTCAGCGTAGAATCAACTTACTATAGTAGAATCCAAAGGGTTAGGACAAACAGCTATCATTAAGCTCTATTTTTCACACATAAAATATGGGGGCAATCCATCTTGCTTTCCGGGCTGTTTGGATTACCACGTAATATAAAGTTTAGAATTAATTTCATGTGTTACCATCAAAACATGCTAATTAAATATCACATTTCACCTTACATTTTACATCTGACACTTTCATATTTAATTCCCCTAAAAATATAGGGGTGATTTAGAAATGCCCTTCTATATATCCACTTAACTAAATTATGATTAAAATTCAATCTACAACCATGAGATATCTTAAATCGCTTCGGAAATAAAAAATGCTATGCAAGGTTGCAAATATCTTGATCTTAATCAGACAAAAGGGTATTTTTGAAACGAACCCTACTCTTAGGAAGACAATATGATATATATATATAGAAGAATTATCTAGAGCAAACCAGTTCTCTAAGTCTGGGTAGAGAGAACTGGTTTCCCATCGGATGGTCCACAAACCAGTTCTCCCTACAAGACTTAGAGAACTGGTTTGCTCTAGATAATTCCCCTCTCTCTCACTCTCTCTCTCTCTCTCTCTCTCTCTCTCTCTCTCTCTATATATATATATATATATATATATATATATATATATATGGATTATCAGTAGCAAACTGGTTCTCTATCACTTGTATAGAGAACCAGCATGTGGACCCTTAACTAGCTTTATTGGGTGGTTATTGAGATGAGGTTGGTAGTTACCCTACTACCTGGGTCACCACTAGGATATATATCATCCTTATATAACATGATGGTTAAGAAGTGCATTTTTTTGTTTGTCCTAGCTGGCGTCTTACGTGGCAAATATATCCTATGTGGCTGCTGATGTGGAGGGGTAATAGTGAGGGAGGGGGGAGTTAGGAGGGGTTAGTGGGGAGTTATGAGGGAAGATGGTGGTTACCCTATCAAGTGGCAGGGACCCCACTAGTAGATATATATATCTCAACCCTAGCTAACTAACCCTAATTATTCTATGTATGGAGTTCACGAGGGCCACAAAGCTAGCTAAGGGTCACGAGAACAATAGCAGAACAAGACGGAGGGCTGCCTGAGAGGGTCGTCGTCGTCCTCCGGCCCACCTTCCCATGCATGAAGAAAGACCATATCATGTGCATTTGTGGGGGTCAGTCTCACCAAAACTCCTCACAAACTTTTCAGTGCCAAAACCTCACAACTTTCAACTGTGTTCCATGCACATTTCTAGCAAAGCTTTCAAAATAAATTCCCTAGAATGAGTTCGAATTTTTCTTAGCATTATATATATATATATATAGCTGGTATAGTATAATTCCAATGATTCAGCTCATCATTTGTCATCGGTTTATGCTTTTGGGACAATTGGTGATTCAACATTAACACCAATTTAAGAAAATCATAAAAATGAACGACATAGTGATCTTTTCGGGCTCAATCCTTCACGAGAAGAAAAAAATAATAATAAAAAAGAAGAAGGTAAAGAGGCATTTCAATCTCAATCACCTACCTACCAACCCATGGGTTCAGGTTGGTGGTTTGTTGGCCTTGGGCTTGGTTTGGCGGCGTACGGTTCAACACTAGTAGTAAAATAAAGGACAGTCTCATACTAGTAAAATAAAGGCTCTAACTAATTAAAAAAAAACCTAAATTCCGCAGCCAGAGGAAGTCAAGTGGCTGAGAAGGCAGGCTGCAGCATAGCCTCTCAATGCACATATATAAGTTAGGACAAATAACACAGCAGATGATGTCTGGCTGGCTAGCTCAGCTCATGTGTCATTATTGCTACATAAATTAATAATAATGCTGGCACTAGAATACATAGAGAGATCGCAAGTTGACACAATTAATCCAAGCTACCTGAATTCCTGCAAGATTCGTGGACCATGTCAGGTGAGTTAGTTGGAACCATCCATTTTTTATCGTCTTCTTGAAGAGTTTCTTCTTATTCTTTTTCCCCCCTTCGAAAAAAAAAAGTTGAAGTTGTTGAATTCAAAATTACAAGCACCTACAAAATATTTGTACATGCTCTCGACATCTGCTATGATATCTTGTTAATTAATTTGAACGATCATCGTCACCTACATTTTAACAATATTGTAGAAAACTTCCTCTCTTATATTTATCACAAAAAAAAAACTACCTCTATTAATGATAAAACTCGCAAAAAATCATCTGCCGTCAACTTCCGTCACCAAATAGATGTTACCTTTTACCTTCTGACCATGGTTAAGTCAACCTTACCTGACATGTAAATGACTAAAACACCCTTACCATACATATTGTATTCAGGTGACAATATTAAATGGAGGGACAATATCATCAAATAACCTACAAAACTGATGGAAGATGACGGTGGTTACCCATGTAGATTTTTGCAAGCTTAATTGATAAGCGAAATAGTTTTCTGTAATAAATAATAATGGAGGTAGTTGTCTACAATATTGTTAAAATGTAGGTGGCGATTTACAAAAAAACCCTTATGTTATAGTCTACCAAAATAACATTAGAAAATAGAGGTGCTCTGTTAGCTTCCAATGTGTGCCTGTGTATATCGATCGAAACTAAATCATATATATATAGTGTGTGTGTGCATGAGAGAGAGAGAAGAGGGTGGACATGCAAAGGTGTCATAAAAGAACAAGAAACAAAGCAACTGCGGAACAGTAGTTCAGCAACTGCGGAACAGTAGTTCCCACGAACACATGCATGAGGCTATTTCCAAGAATTATTATGGTAGCTAGCCTGCATGATGCCCACTTTGCCACTGGGTTCACTGCTCTGCTTGTTGTGGGTCTTTGTACAAACAAAGGATTAATGGCAAAAGCTTTTGCAGACCTTGTGGGGTTATCTTATGTGCAATGATCATGAGCTCTGAGCAAGAGAGCGAGTTGCGGCCATTTTAGAACCTCTTTAATTCTGACAGTTATATGACATACAGTTTGATGATCTCCACAGTACACTGCGGCATATGAACTTCTTTATTGATGTACCATATATGTCAAAGATAAAAAGTAAAAGGATGTTGGTATATAATGGCCTAATGCATGGGTGCATTTTTATTGGGATTTTATTAGGATGATTGGATAGGTATATTGAGAATGAGAATGAGGAAGGGAAATCAGAATGCCCTCGTGGATCTCTGGTATACCAAAAAGAAAAAAGAAGAAGAAAGAGAGAGAGAGAGAGAGAGAGAGAATAGGAAAGATAATGACCTTTTAGCATGCCAGAAAAAAGAATATGGTGACAATGAGAATGAGAATGAATATATGATTACCAAAATATCCCATCCTTATATTTAAGTGCTGCTCAAATTGGTATTATCACAGAATTCATGTTGTGATAAAAGAGAAGGATTATTTTATTAATCAAGTTAAATATTGAACATTTTTGACGGAAATGAAGGAGGATTCCTCTCTAGGAGATGAGGTCCATATTCCCACCCTGCTGGAAAAACTCATTCTAGTTTTCGTCCTTAAAAAGTCATCAAATCATAGAAATGAGAATTGTTGTTTCTATTTTCATTTCAATTTTCATGGTCAAACGTGCAATCAAACACGCCCTCCCTGATGTTTCAATCCCGAATCAAGCCATCCTAAGGCATCTCCTAGTACAATCCTTGCAAGCAAATCAAACATCCAAACTTATCTATTTCATGGTGGCAAATAGGATTTTAAATCTAAACTTTTCTATTTTCCTCCCCTTTAATTGCCAAAGTATTAAAAGAAGACCTTCCCCATGCTTCTTAATTTTACACTTCTTAGGGGGGTTCTTTGGAATGGGGGTTTTTCCCCATTCCAAAGAGAAGTGATTGGGGTACATTTCTACGTGACATGTGCATCGTACATGACCACTTTTAACGTTTCAGATCCACTCACATCCGCTGTTCCCCATCACGTAAGCCAATAATATATGACCACGTAAGCCATGTGCAGTGTACATGGCTGAAAGTATACAAATCTTTTTTTCCATTCGAAATAGCGGTACTTGTCTCAATACATCCCCAAGGCTTAAATTATCTGTTTATCTTCACAATTCTTTTCTATCTAAATTTCTCTTAAAGTTGCTCATGACGAGTTTGATCAGCTAACAACATGCTCAAACAAATGCCGTTATTTGAGAAGGCATGTGGACGAAAAAAAAAACCTACTTTAAACCTTAGATTTCTTTCTCATTATCAATTCCAACATCTACAAACATCTAAACCTATAATAATTCCCAAGAAAGCTCCACCAACCACTTCTTTTTGTGATCATAGGACCACTAGATGAGAGGACATACGAAGAACAGGCTTTGAGAGCCCCTCTCTATCTCTCGATCTTATGTGTCATATAAGCCATTTGGTAGTGAGAGTGGACAAAAGTACGAATCGCCCACCCGTGACCAATGCATGTGACCAAGAAGAGAGCTGTTCTAATCAGTGCCTCTCTCTCTCCCCTTCACTCACGTGTCTCTCTCTCTCTCTCTCTCTCTAGCTCTTGCATGAAATAATTCCCACAAAAAACACTAGAACAGAGTGTATTCGATTTTAGTAATACATCATAGATGGATTACCACTCTTGAAATTCCCAACAAAACTTATAGCATCCAGTGATTAATCTCTCTCGAAAAGAGCGAAAACAAGTAAGTTCTTTTAGCAACATCTTTGATTTAGTAAGGAACACAATTTTTATAGATGGTACTGTAAGAACTCTGATGAACACAGATCGAAAGGGATAGATGATCCTAACCAGTAGTCACAAAAAGAGATGAAAAAGTTTGCATAAAGAATGAGATGATAGTGAGTGAAAGAAAGGAATGGTGTATTTAATTTTCCTTTGTAAAGTTGGTACGTGTGTAGGGTGAGTGAGTAGTGTGTCTTGTGTGGTGTGAAAGAGAGAGAGTGCATGCTTTGTGGCTATTTAAACAAGCCTTCCCTCCTTTCCTAGCAACTCATCCCTCTCTCTCTCTCTCTCTCTCTCTCTCTCTCTCTCTCTCTCTCTCTCTCTCTCTTCTCTGTCACACATCTCTATACTGGCAAACACAAGAGAGATGAGTGGGTTTAGGCTGAAAGGCCTTTTGGTGGTGCTTCTCCTTGTCTTCTTTATAATGTGCTCCACCATGGATACATGCAATGCTAGGAAGGGGAAGCATTGGAAGGGAAAGAAGGCTCCCATGTCCTCCTTGGCCAAAAAGAAAGCAAAAGGGAAGAATGGTGGTGGTGGTGACCGGCATCACGGTGGCAAGTCCAGTCCATCACCGAGCCCAAGTCCAGTCCCCGGAAAAGCTTATCCACCGGCTCCGCATGCTGTGGTGTACGATGTATGTGATTTCGGAGCGAAAGGCGACGGTGCCACCGACGACACTAAGGTGACTGGCTTTTTCTTGATTCCTTATCCTACAAAACTACTTCAATCTCCGCAATTCTTCTGTAGACAATGCTGGTAGTTAATGTCAGTTAATTTAGTTGTTGGCCGTTTTTAGAGAATTATTTTCAACTTTTACTAGATTATTAGTCCAATTTTTTCTGTTTTGAGAATTAATCATGAAACTATGCTACACATAGCGCTATGCATTATTTTGGTGGTAAAACATGCTTTTCATACGTGTTAATGACAAATAATTTACATGCAATGCAGGCATTTGAGGCTGCATGGGCTGCAGCTTGTAAGGTGGAGGCATCAACAGTCTTAGTTCCTTCAGGGTCTCAGTTTCTCGTAGGGCCAATCTCATTCTCAGGTCCTTATTGCCAGCCAAATATTGTATTTCAGGTAAAAACTTTGCCCATATTCTAATTTCACAGTTCACATGATGCTAACATATATATATATATATAAGAACTTTTAACCATCAGCAAAATACTTTTTATATATAAAGATAAAAAGCCATGCAGAGAGAAAACAGAGAATTTCAAATAACTCAAGGGAATCCTGTGATGAGAAAGGACTTTATAGTTTATAAAGTAGTTTACTAGTGATATGAGAGAATAATATTAATAATCAAGATAACAAGGACCCGTGAGGGGAATGACCTTACCAGAATATTGTTGGTAGATAAAGAGTGATGCTGGCTATAATAGCAGTGTTGATGTAGGGAGGAACTACTGCAGCATAGGGCTCACCTTGTGACTTGAGGGCTTTCAATAAAGACAGTTAACTGTCCAGGCCCCAGGGAGACAACCTTTTGTGTCCAAAAAGAAAAGGTATAGTACCTACAGAAAGAATACAACATACCCATGACAGACACAATGAGAGTTGTTGTAGAGAGTAACACTAATCATATGAAACTCTGCAGATAAGGTAACTGTGCAAAACCAAGAAAAATATTGGTAGATGAGATAGTTCTTTAACATTCTTTCTGATGCAACTTAGTGGTGACAATCTCGAGGTCTCTGTTGTGCTTAATCTTCTCGTGGTTTGCAGTTGGATGGCACAATTGTTGCTCCGACGAGCGTCAAAGCATGGGGATCAGGCTTGTTGCAGTGGATTGAGTTTACAAAGCTCAGGGGAATCACAATAAGAGGCAGTGGTGTTATAGAAGGGAGGGGCAATGTCTGGTGGGCTTCCTCTCAATTTGATGATGAACCAGTAAGCCATGGCCATCTCCCTCATGCATCTACTGGCATAATTGAAAAATTTACTAATATCAACTAAGATATCTCAGTTTTCATAAAACTTGGAGACACATCATCGCATTGTAATGCATCATAATTGTAGCTAATCATTCATAAGAGCTGACAGTTTGCATGCTAATACCTATGGCAGATAAGCACGGAGCTGATTAGCCAGATGCCGAGCATCAAGCCTACAGTAAGCTCACAAAGAACTTATCATTCAAAGCATTGATACTCATTTCCCATACTTGAGCGAGTATAACCATGATCAGTCTACACCTTTTCGTTGCAGGCTCTAAGGTTCTATGGCAGCTACAACGTGACAGTCACAGGCATAACAATCCTAAACAGCCCACAATGCCATCTAAAATTCGATAACTGCGAAGCAGTCGAGGTCCACAACATGACTGTTTCATCACCAGGCAACAGCCTCAATACCGATGGCATACATTTGCAGAACTCTAGATATGTTAACATCCACCACACAGACTTGGAATGCGGTAAGTCACATACTATATTACCTCTCTATTAAGTTCATATTCTCCATAGTGCCATCTTCTTTGTGCTTTGTTAACTCTCCACCGACACTTGATCCTCACCACATCTTGTTCATATACTACTGCAAACATTTTATGTGCATTCTACACTGTCCACCTACAATCATAGAGAAAGTGAGACAACCATGAGGAATAAAGACAAGATTGCTAAACATACTTGTGTCTTTGCAGGGGATGACTGTATCTCCATCCAAACTGGTTGTTCCAACATAAACATACAGCATGTGAACTGCGGGCCAGGACATGGCATCAGCATTGGAGGACTCGGCAGGGACAACACCAAAGCTTGTGTCTCAAACATTACAGTGCAAGATGTAAACTTGCACGGCACCATGACTGGTGTCAGAATAAAGACCTGGCAGGTACAACTTCCCTCTTCTGTAAACAACCTCTACATATTCTCTTTTGCTGAGAATGATAAAACTTAAGTTGATGCGAAGACACATTCCCTCACCTGCAGCCTCGAATGAACATGACTCACATGTGAATATTGAATTGAAGGAGTTTTACATACCTATATTGTAGCCTAACATGAAGTATGACTGCAGGGCGGCTCAGGCTCTGTACAAAATGTAAAATTCTCAAACATCAAGGTCTTCGAGGTCCAAACACCTATAGTGATTGACCAGTTCTACTGTGATAGAAGTACCTGCAAGAATCAGACGTCGGCCGTGGCATTGTCTGGCATCACTTATGAGAGCATAAGAGGTACTTTTACAGTGAAGCCAGTGCACCTTGCATGCAGTGATAGCTCTCCTTGTGCGGACATCAGCCTGACTGAGGTAGAGTTGGAGCCAATGCAAGAAGGCTACCATATGTATGATACTTTCTGCTGGCAAGCTTATGGGCAGCTGCGGACTCCTACTGTTCCTCCAGTGTACTGCTTGCAAAATGGGAAGCCGACAGGCAATCGGCTTCTTTCTGATCGGGAGTCATGCTGAAAGGAAGTTAGTGTTGAGAATCCGGTTTTTGTGTATGTGTGGTCGTTGTTGTTTCCGACCCCTTCCCAACATTTGAGGCAGTACAGAGTCTATAGTTTGTAAGGGTATCCGTCTTATATATTGGAGCTCATAGGTATCCTTGTGCTTGGATATGTAAGGGTCCATAGTTTGTACAGTGTGCAATGATCATTGAGATTCTTCATGCCTACAAATACAAACTTCTTGAGGTTTTGATAGAACTAAGCCAATCAGGCTTACTTTCAAACTCTCAACACTCATCAGTATTACTCATAACTTGGAGAACTCAGAGGAATGGATAGATTCCTTGAGTTCTACCACCAAAAGGCCTAGTACTTTCCACTGAATGTATCTTTCCAAGCAGAAGCCAACACAAATTAAATGGACCAACTTTGACTGTATGTTCAGTAATGCCATTGCCAAGTATCACTAAAGAAAAAGTTGCAGATAGTCCAGGATATAAAATTTGCCTTTTGAAGGCTTTCCATTTATTTTATTTAATCATATAAAGGTCATTACCAGAGCTCTTCACATTTCAGAACAATAAGGTAAAACACTGGTTTCCGATATGAGCAGGTCAATATATATGTGTCTTCATGCATCAGATCAACAATTTAGTGTCCAAATGAGCAAAGGAATTACTAACCTTTATCCAAATACTCTGATAAACACGAAGGAAACTGAGTTCTGATAAGAACACTGTAGTTCCAAATACACAGACAAGTAGATTATCGACCAAAGAATCGGGCTAAGATAGTCCAGAAGGAGAACCCAACAACAACATATTAAATAACTGTAATGAATTTTCATCCACAATGTAAGTTCAATTAATATGTAGCGGCAAGTTCCTCAACTGATACACAAAAACCTAATAGCCTTTTACATAAGAAACTATTCACACGAATAGCTCAAAAAGATTCCAAAATTTCTTTCATGTATACTGCACTACAGGCTAAAGCCGTATCAGCAGTTTCCGACAATTATGATCAACGAGCCAAGATGTAGAGCTAGCAATCACCTTGCAAGAGAGAGTGTAGCTTTATAGAATCTGGAATGTGATTTGAGTTATATGACTAGTACTATCAAGTAAATCCTGACAGTATATCATGGGATCATGTTTGACAACCTGTAAGGAAAAAAGGGGGAAAAGATAAAATCTAAAGAATGACAGTCGAGAAATTTGAAGACAAAAGTCCCTTATAGAAGAGCTGAAATAGCAAACCTGTTGACAGATCATGTTTAAGCAAAACCAACAGCCTCCTTTCTTCTATTGTACTCGTCAATCCTTTCAGGGCTTGGCATGGCAGTTCTGCTTTCATACTTCGTTTCTAAGACCTGTAAAACAAGACATTGAGGTCCAAGAATGCAACTACCATTATAAGGTCACTTCAGGAGGACAACAACCAATAAGTAACGCAGATGCAATAGTTTGTGTCCACAAGCGTAAGCAGATGCATATGCAACTAAGCCCTTCCTCTCTCAAAAGTTGCAACCCTTGCGGATATGTTTGCTAATAAACTGACATATTCAACTGAGAAACTCCAACATAATTAAGTGGCTATGGACAATTAAAGCACCACCTTACTTCTTAAGAAACGCATCTACTGTGTTTAATTGGTCCATTTAACCAACATTCTCTGTCGAATATTTTTGCAAGCTGAGCAAAATGACATCTTACAACCAAAGTTAGCTCTACTACATCGGAGAGTACAATCTAATCCTAAATTGTGACAGTTTTCGTGACATATTTCCTATGTAATCACCGGCAAGTTGGATCACACACTCACTGATCAATAAGATACTTTACACTGGTCAGTGTATGATAATGAATCAAGGTGAGGATGGATCATTTTCAGCTAAAATTCAGAAAATTTATAAGGTGAGCAAGTATAAAGATATTATTATCCCAGTTGTGACGAAATCATTTTGGTCTTTTTGAAGATGTTTGACACCAGCACACACTCTATATAGGAAGAACCTACAGTTTAATTGAGGCGAATAAACCATTCTCATTGCAAGAGAGCAGAACATACTCAATCAACAAAACTCTCAGTATAAACCAATGGTCAATTCAGGATTATCGAGATCTAGGCCACAAGGATAAACCCAGGAGCAACTAGGGTAATTTGTAAATGCCGCCATTGTTAACTTAGTGTGAACAAATTGGCAATTCATTTCTTTAGTATAATCAATGTTAATTCCTGAATTGCTGTCTTCCAAGCTTGACTTTGAGACCTAAAACCTAAAATTGCATTAAAAAAATCAATTCATGAGGCAAATGTAAACCAAGAAATAGTAAGAACTTCGGATCTTTGAATTTCTTACCATTGTAGGTACAACAACTATAGCATGTCTAAACAGTGACCAATAAGGGTCTACTACATCAACCTCCAAGTGATCAAACTGTTGTCAAAAAATCATGACAATCATATTCATGGAATATAAGCAAAATTAGTTTACTAACCTTAAGCTGCGGACGAATGCTTTCAAGAACATCTTCACTCATCCTATCGAAGAAAAGAGTGCCCTGTGAATTTACGAACAACATAATGAGCTATCACTAGCCACTTGAAGATGAATTGCGACGTTCAATAGGGTTACAGAGCACATGAATCTTGGGAAAAGTGGGAAAAAGTGAGTGGTTGAAACAAAGAAAACCAATGTACAGAGCACATGTATCTTGATAAAAATGGGAAACCTGCAGATGATCAAATTCATGTTGGAAAACTCGTGCAGGAAGTCCTGATAAGTTAAACTTAAACCTTCCTCCAGTTATATCGCGAGCATCAACCTTGACAGATGCTGGTCTCTGCAAGGATGAGAGATCAGATATACACTAAAAGATCCAAACTCTTTCTCGAGAAGGAAAACTTAAAGACCTAGCTATATTCAATCTACAAACAATGACCCAATAGTTATTCTGAGCTCAACTGTGAATGAGAGAAGCAACTATATAACACCTGAATATCATATTTTCTTCACATTATTAGAAGTGCTTTCCACTTGTGAAGTGATTTAAAAGAAGTCTAAAACACTTTTAGATCAACCAGGTAAAAATGCAAATCTGGAAAAGAATTTTAGATTGCCAGACAGCACATAAAAGATGCTGTTGGCTCTCAATCTCACCTCCACATCTGCATAGATTCCAGGAAAGGATAAGCAACCCTCATTGAAAAGAACAGTTTTCTTGGATACTCTGAATACTACAGGGTTCACAAGAACAATTTCCTCCCCTTCACCACGTTCACCAGCAGGATTAAATACCATAAGGTGAACATTGATCCCAACCTGAGGAGCAGATAGCCCAATACCGTCGGTTCTGTTTGGAAAAAGGAAAAGAAAATAATTATAGTTCTAACTGCAAGCATCTGAATGGAATAGGATCCACGTGAATCACACATCTACACTCGTAAGGTCCAACTAGCACCGTATTTTGTTTACAGGAAAGGGATCCAGCTTCTGCTTGTGGATTCGTGATTAAAAGTCATGCATCACAATCAAGCCTTTTTTGGCAGATTCAAGGATATTGCGCATACATTAAACTTAAAGGATGATGAGGCATCATACTATCAACAGATATTGCGGATACAATAAACTTCAAGGAGGATAGCAATTTTCTTAACAGGAAAGTACAACTCATTTCCTCGCAATGCAATATCTGATCTCCTAGTCTACAACTTATTCGACAACAAACTTAAAGCTTCATGCATTCTCAGCTTACAAGTTCTTTTAGAACATGATTACTCTTAAACTTTGAATCATACAAGGATAAGTGGTGGGTCGTTTTTAAGATGAGAAGGCACAGGAATGCTTCACTATCGTGAAAAAAAACCAAACCTAAAACCATAAATAAATAAATAAAACCGCAACGAGAGCAAAAAAGAAAGGAACATACTTGTACATTACATCAAACATCTCTTCCACCAACTTCTTCAGATTCTCGTCAAAGGTGTTGATGCGCTTGTTCTTCGCCCTCAGTATCGGGTCCGGGTATTCCACAATCCTCAGCGGAGCCTCGAAGTGCATATCAGCAGCTGAACACCAAACAAAAACAAGCTCTTTACGACCTCATCCGTACCTTTCTTCCGTAAAAGCTTCTTGACCATAAAAACAAACTCCTTCAATGCGATTTTGTAAGGGATAACAAGCATACAAGAAGCGAAGTCGTCCTCTTGGAACGCGAGGCCGCGCCTGGCATGGGCGGAGACGCGCAGGGTCGAGGCCGAGGAGAAGCGGCGCCAGGGAAGGAGATGCGCCGAGGCGTGGCGGAGCTGGGAGCCGCGGCGCGAGACGAAGGGAAGCAGAGCGGAGTAGGATAAGATGGTGGCCATGGATTCGCTCGGATTGCTTCGTTGGCTGTTTGGCAGCCTGGGATCCGATGGGAATATGGGATCCAAGGGATCCAAGGGATGCGCGGATCTAGTGATGGCAACCGGACGGATCGGGACGGATATTGGAAATACCATACCCGTCCCCGCACTCCTCCGCTCATACCATAACCGCCCATTCCCCGCGCGGATAATGGGGATCGCGGACCATAACCATCCCCGCGGGTACGCGGATATTACCCGCAATCCGCGGTTACCCGCGATCCGCGGTTATCCGCGGTTACCCACAATCCGCGGTTATCCGCAAAACCTAAAAAAACCATTCAATTAGCATTAAGCCTCTAAAATCTAAATCTAAATTCACCAAACTATCATCAACATTCGGTCTCTAAAATCTAGATCCACAAACACTCATCAACAATTAGTCTTTATTAGAGTATTATTACAAAAATAGACTCTTTAAAATCCACCAAATCAACATTTAGTGGCGGGGCGGGGCGGATATGCGGGGCGGGGCGAATAGCGGGGCGGATATTACCCAATACCATAATCCGCCCCGTACCCGCGCGGATTTTAAATTTGAAAACCATACCTGTATCCACGGGTAAAACATCTATACCATACCCGTCCCCATCGGTGCGGATCGGGTCGGTTATCCAGCGGGGCGGTCAATTTTGCCATCCCTACGCGGATCCCGTCCACGGGATCCGCGCGTTTGGATCGCCCCAGTCGGATCCCAAAAAATAGGATCCCATTTCCGGCGTCCGCTTATCCCGAGCGGACGCCGTTTTCGGAATCCGACGGGCGGATTCCGAATCCGCCGCCAAACGGACCGCGAACCGGATTAGAGCATCTCCAACGCTGGCTGCATTGGCTGTATAAATGCAGCCAGCGTTGGCACTATTTGCTCCAAATATGGAGCAATGCAGTCAAACCACTCCAACGGAAGGCCTCTAAAAAAAAGATTCCATCTTTGTTTAATATTTTCTAGTCAAGATAATAAATAATAAAAAAGTGCATAAAATACAGAATATATTATATAATTAACTATCATATATAAAAACATTACAAAATTACAGAAAATATAGAAAAAAAATTACATAATTAACTAAAATACAGAAAACATTACATTTCAGTAATTAATAATAAAAAAGTGTACATAAAATAAAAAAAATACTAATATTCAGGCAGGTCATCGCCGAATTCGCTGCCACTCCCACGTGCACTTCCTCCGTGCTGACCTCCTCCATACCCAGCTCCCATGTACTGGCTTCCTTCGTACTGGCTTCCTCCATATTAGCTCCCTCCGTATTGGCTTCCTCCATACTGGCCTTCTCCATAATGATCTCCTCCAGTGGCGGAACCAGGATGAGATTTAGGGGGGGGGGGCGAAATCTAAAGCAAAACGATAAAAAAAAAAATCTTTCAAGTAATGTAAAAAATACCTTAGAATTACAATATCAAATATTAAGGAATAAAAACAATACAAATATTAAAATATACGTACCGTGCTATGTGCTGCGATTGAGAGGTGGAAGTTGGATCATACGCTTTTGCATTTTTTGAAAACGTTGCAAAATGACTTCGTTCTCAATAGTTTCAAAAATTTCCCGCTCGATGTATACCACCATGCAATCATTCATCCATTCATCCCCCATCTTATTACGTAAATCAGACTTGACAATCTTCATCGAAGAGAAGACTCTCTCAACGGTTGCAGTCGCAACTAGTAAGACCAATGCCAACTCAATAAGAAGATAAACCAATGGAAATAGAGCATTTTTTCTAGTCTCAATCATCTTTACAGCAAGACTTCCAATATCTTGAAGTCTAGAAAAATCATCATTTCTTCTAACATCTCCAATGTAGGTGTTAAGCTGATCTCTAAGGATCATACAATCAGCTGCTGTGAAATCCTCTTCATAAAGTTCAGCAAGACGACATAACTTAGTATGGTCAAATGCTGAGAATGAGTTTCTTGGATCAAGGCATGCTATGCAAAGAAGTAACTCTGTACTTGCTTCTACGAAACGATGATTTATCTCTTGAGCGATGAAATCAATAACTTGGAAAAATACTTCAACACGAAAATGGTGCATATAAGTAATATTTTGCCCTCCACGCCTCGAACGACTGCGAGTTGGTATAATATCTTCCATATTTGGTACACTAATAGAATTATCGACACAAAAAAGTTTTGACTTCTTCCAAAAATTCATCCCATTTTGTCTCCCTCAAATCCTGCAACCGTTCCTTCACTACTCCAACCAAACTCATAGCATTAACTATGTCTTGATCCTTTCGCTGCAAGACCTGTGACAATTCATTCGTAATTCCCATTATATCTGTCGCGCCCCGACCCGCGAAAGGCCAACCGGGCCAGGCGACGCGAACCGGAACCTACAAAACGCGGAAAACAAAGCTGGCGATGGTTCCCTCTAACCTATTGGTCTCCCTAACAAATCACCAAAAGCACCCTCAATTAAAGATATAATAATTAGCAAAACCTCGAACCACAGATTTAAAACTTAAAATGATTTAATATACAAAACCTCGGAGAGGGGAAGATCCGAAATACAACATACTCCCGTAGGAGACTAACTAACATAGGATAAAAGCTGTAAATGATCACCACCTCTCAGACTCCACCTTAGGGGTGGCAATTCGGGTTCACGGGTCGGGTTCGGGTCGGGTCATACACTGACCCGTTTAACAAAACACCCAACCCGAACCCGACCCGTTTAATAAACGGGTCAGGTTTATCAACCCAAACCCGACCCATTTATAAACGGGTCAACCCGACCCGACCCGCCTAACCCGTTTATTAAATGGGTCGGGCCGGGTCAGGTCAGATCTACCCGTTTAACAACAATTAAACATATTAAATTACAACTAATTACAATCTGATTAAAATACATCCTCAATAGTTACAAGTTACAACCATACCAGCAATCATATCAAATTACAATTAATTACAATTAAATTACAACTAATTACAAACTGGCCGGAAAGAGCCGGATCTGGCCGGAAACAGCCGGATCTTGCCGGATCTGGCTGGATCTGGACGGGAAATAGCCAGATCTGGCCGGATCTGGCCGAAAACAGCCAGATCTGGCCGGAAACAGCCGGATCTGGCCGGATCTTGCCGGATCTGGCTGGATCTGGACAGGAAACAGCCAGATCTGGCCGGAAACAGCCAGATCTGGCCGGATCTGCCGGATCTGGCCGGGATGTAGCCGGATCTGGACGAATCTGGATGGCAGTGGAGCTTCGTGGTCGTGGTCGGCGCTGAGGTGACCTCGCGGAGGCCGTGGAGGACGGCGACGGGAAGGAGTGCCTTGGGGGGCGGAGGCCGTGGAGGGCGGGAAGGAGTGGGGGCCGGAGGCAGGGGCCGTGGAGGACGGGAAGGAGTGGGGGCCATGGAGGCGACGGGAAGGAGTGGGGGGCGTGGAGGAGGCCGTGGAGGCGACGGGAGGAGGCCGTGGAGGAGGCGACGGGAAGGAGTGGGGGGCGGTCCGGGCGGAGGCGGAGGCCGTGGAGAGGGGGGGAGCAGAGAGGCAAGGGAGGAGGTGGAGAGGGTGAGAGGAGCGGAGGCTCGGAGGGAGAGGGAGATCGGGAGGCCGAGGTAGGGAGTAGAGAGGAGTGGAGGAGAGGGTGAGAGCCTTAGTGGCTGGGTTAGGGAAGTGGGTAGTTGGCTGTGTAGGTGGATGGGTTAGGGAAGTGGGTAGGTGGCTGTTAGGTAAGTGGGTAGGTGGATGTTAGGTAAGTGGGTACGGGTTAACGGGTTGACCCGCCTAACCCGCGGGTCAACCCGACCCGACCCGTTTATAAACGGGTCATAAACGGGTCGACCCGTTTATGACCCGAACCCGTTTATACCAAACCCAAACCCGTTTATCTCGGGTCGGGTCGGGTCGGGTTCACGGGTCATGACCCAGATTGCCACCCCTACTCCACCTGGCGCCGCCGCACCGCCAACCAACTGCCCGGTAGGGGCCACAGAAGAGGTACTGCCGCATGCACCTGCAAAACGCAGCCCGGGTAGGAGTGAGCACTAAGCTCAGTAGGGATCTACACTACGTCACACAGAAGGAAGAGGGAAACGCAACAATGTCGCCCTCAAGTAGAACCTGGGTGTATACAGGGGTCCCATAACCCCACCGCGTGTCCCTGAGGCCTAGGAGCAGCACTCAAAAGCATGAATAACACTGGCGACACACAAGCAGAGTAGGCAACTTCACTACTCCCCGGGTCAGCACAGTGGGACACCGGCTACACCTCAGCATCCGACTCAAGGCCGACACGACCTCTACAATCATCAAGCCACAAGTGCACCAGTCATCTAAGCCTATCATCGAATCGACTGGGCACTACAATTCAAACCGAGACCACCCAACCCGGTCCTAGGGCTAAGTCCGAGCTTCCAGCCTCGGGACGGCGACCCAAAAATCACCCACGCCCTAACCAATGCAACTAATGCACACAACAAGAATGCATGCTATGACATACACAGATAATAGGAAAGGCATGCAACAGTATGTCAAGCATCATATGGTGCGTTTGGCAAACCTGAATCTGATGAATTAGATGAATGAGGAATCTGTGGAATTAGCTGAATGGGGAATGAGCTGAATCTGGTGATTCCGTAGATTTTGGTTCTATTGTTTGGTTGGTCTGTATGGGATGAGCTGAATCTGTTGATTCTGGCGTTTGGCTTGTCTATTATGGATGAGCTGAATCTGCTAATTTTGTTCAAATTAATAATAAAACTTTAAATTTTCTTCAAATTAAGACATGTTTTTTATTATAATAATAACAATACCCACGAGATATGATTGATCGAAATTATTGAAAATTTAGATCAAATTAATTCTTTGAATGCATCTAATCATGTAAAATGATTGATCGAAATTATTGAAAATTCAGATATAATTTAAGTTATAATATATTAAATGATTTTATAAATTAAATTACATCAAATATTTGCTTTAAAAAGTACTCAATATTGGTCTCATAACGAAGATATCGATGATATCTTTCCAATGAGACTAATTTCATAAAGTTTCAACATGTATATTTAAAGTTATGATAAATATAGCCATTTTAAATATTAAAGGGGTACAATGGTCATTTTGAATTTCTCACATTCGGAATCCGGTATGGCGTCCGCTCGATTAGGGTTTAGGGTTTAGGGTTTAGGGTTTAGGGTTTAGGGTTTAGGAAATTTTGGAATCCGACCGGCGTCGGATTCCGCCGATTCCAATCGGTAATATCAACCAAACGCTCGAATGAGCGTCCGTGGAATCCGCCAATTCACTGGATTCACCGGATTCGGCCCATTCAAGCCCTGCCAAAGTCTACTGGATCGCTGCAGCGGTACCACCAACCGCTGCCAGCCGATCCGCAGCGGGTCCCGGCATTACGACGGTACCGTGACCGTCAACCGCGGACTCCTGCAACGGGAAGCAACCCCGAAAACCGTTGATGAACAGTACACGATATAATATTATATTCCGAAATATAATATTATATTCAAACACCCAAAACCACTACTTATGGGCTAATTGATCCCGTCGATCCGATGTCCAAACGACGTCGGATTTAAGATCCAACTTAGCCACCAGTAGGTGTATA
>OY986970.1:24757868-24807562 GCA_963920575.1 Narthecium ossifragum | reverse complement strand
GCCAAGGACTATTCCTCTATAAAAGGAATAGGCCGGCCAAGGTGATGGGCATCTAGGCTTTGGCTAGGGTTTGGGAGGTTTCATATTGAGAGATCTTTGTACCTTGGAGGGAGAGAGAGCTGTGAGTGATTCTCTTGTAAAGATTGTTGGATCAATAAAAGAAGAGGGCCATCCCCTTGTCATAAACTATAGGTCCTTCATCCTTGGTGTGCTTTTGAGCAAGAAGGAGAAGAAAACGTGGGAGAAAGAGGGCTGGTCAAGAGGTGATCAGGCTGCCAGGCGGAGTATGCAAGGAGGGGCACAGACGGCGTGCGGATGACGTGCGAGCGGAGCACAAGCGGCGGGCAAGGCGCGCGGCGGCGGTGTGCAGGGCTCAACGAGGGGGGTCTCTTGGCGCCATCATCGGGTAACTCTAAATTTGAAAAATTATCCGCTGCGTAACCCGGTGACCCCCCCCCAAGAATCAGACGTGGCCTTTTGCCCCTTAAATCTCTCCCCCTCCCTCCCTCAATCTCTCTCAATGTGTGTGTGTGTGGCCCAACGCAACTTCATTGCCCAATGAGATCTCTCTCTCTATATGTGTCCCACAACAACCCCAATTACCACCCACTCTCCCCCCAGCCCAGCCGTGGTATTTTCTCTCCTCTCTTCTTTATGCAACTTTTCATATAGAACTCATCTATAATCATGAACTGCTGCTATTTTTTCAATATTGATGAAGTTAGAATGAGTTGCCAAAATATATGCCTTTAATGACTTAATTTTATTTAGATTTGAGATTTTTGGAGAACACTTTTTGATATATAAACTTTATTTTGGAGTAGTTATGGACAGATTTCATGAAAGAAAATTAGTTGCGGAGTCATCACAACCTTTAAAGAGAGTAGAGGATTTTTCTCCATAAAATAATATAATATATTTAAATAATTTTAAATTAAAGTATTTATAGCTTAAGTCTGCGCAACCGGTTATTGATCACTTCTGATTTGTCCTCTTTTCATTTGTCGGTGAAAATTACCTTTTGACGAGATCTTTATGTGACAGATCAACTGACTCCACATAAACTATTTTCCGCATCTGTGATTGACATTTCTTGAGTTCTTATATATGGTGATGATTTTCTCATTTCGAAAAGGTTAATACACCATCAACCAATCTATTTCAGTGCTCGATGAGTCACTGATCTTCGCCAGATTTATTGGTTCTATTTTGTATATTTCATTGAACATTTACATTCATCTGTAACACCTTATTTCCACAAGTGGTCATCATTGTCGTTATCCATGAGATGTTTTGTATAGATAGCACGTCCAGTGGTTACTTGTTAGAGTTCAGGTATAGAGCACATGATTGCTTACTCCCTCTTACTCATGAAACTCGTACAAGTTATGTCCTTTGACTTTCTTTATGGTAGCTCGTGACTCAGGACTCTTAGCATCTTATAATTCTTACCAACATCCCCTTTGCTATTTCCAATGCATTTCTCAACTATTATTTGAATTAGCTGCAGCCGATTATTGATCACATGCTGTGAGCTTTTTGCGCTCTCTTCCAATTTTATATTCTCTTGAACTAGTTCTTTGATTTGTGCTTCCTTGACTATTATTTGAATTTGCTGCAGCTGATTATTGATCACATGCTGTGAGCTTTTTGAGCTTTCTCTTCTAATTTGTTAGTCTTGAACTAGTTCTTTGATTGTTGCCTCTGTCTCTTTATTGTAATAGCAAAAGAATTGCACATACTGAAGCGACGATTTTCGGTTTCAAAATCCAGTTTTTCTATGATTGCTTGTTTTGCTGCTTTTCTCTTGAAGATGTTGCTCCTAATTTTTTGCCTCTACAATGCTATGACAAATTTTACTGGTTGAAATATTTGTTCTTTGATTTGACGTCATTCCCAAACTGGTGGTATCAGTTGCAACTTGTTTTGAGTTCAAGAAATTTTTAATGAGATATTAACAATCATTGTATGTTTCTGTTATTTTCATGATCTTTTAAAGCAAATCACTTAATAAAAGTTCTTGGGTGTCTTTGAACTGATCTAATAATAGATCTTTCGTGTAGCACATGCTAGCTTTTCAATTTTTTTGTTTTTTTTCTTGTGAGGAATCATTTCCCAACTTTCTAATTTTCTTTTATTTTGTCCTTCTCTTTATATTTAATCTTAGGTGGTATTATTAGCAACCAAGTTCTTGTTCTTGAAGAGACTAGTAGAATTTTGGCAAGGCACTTGAATCGTGGAAGTGGTTGAAGTTTTCTAGAAAAAATGATTTTTGAGAGATACTTTAGAGGCTTTAAAGCTTTTAGAGCATAGCATAACCATTAGTTCTTGATACCACTTGGTGGAAATCTGAATCTTTGGAAACACGACGTGAAAAGAGTATTTCAGCAACAGCCCCTTCTCTTTTTCATGTGGTATTGCTGCCTCGATTTCCAATAAAGTGGTATTAGAGCTGATGGTGATGTTGTTTGCCTAAAAGGTTTGAATCTATGAAGTATTCTACTGAAATTGAGATCTAAGTGGTTTGCGAAGAATGTATTATTCTTCTTAAGAACGAAAATTTGATTGCTCATAATGTCATCTAAGATTCAAAGACGAGAGCCAAAATGACAGTAAAATAAAAAAGTTGGGAGATTTTCTTTGAAAGAAAAGATTAAATTTATGAGTAGTTCACCGTAGAAATGTGAGAATTCTGTTTTTATTGCTTGTTTCTTGTTATCATGGATTGCCGTCCCGGTGGCACGCGCCGTGCCGGCAGCCTGCTGCCACGGTACGTGCCGCTGGCACGGATGTGTGCCGGTCCGGCACACCCCCGTGCCATTCTTGTTTTTCTTCCTCCTACTCCTACTTCTTCTTCTTGGCACGGTACGGGGGGTTCCGATGCCGCTAACCCCCTGGCGCCCGGCACGCATAGTGCCGGACCGGCACGGCAATCCATGCTTGTTATCATTTTCAGTATTATCAGTTGGCTTAGGCATTAAGTTGCTGGATTAAGTTCAGAAGTTTGGTTGTTCTAGGTAAAGTTTCACTTGGGGCAGTTGGTCTGCTTTGCAGGGGAAAGTTTATCGGTGAAGTTGGCTCTGATGGGTACATCACAGTAATGTTTGGGATGTCTGTTTCTGCCGAATCCTTTGTGCTAGTTTGGTTTTGGATTCTTTAGGTTCTATGTGAATTAGCCTTCTGGCGACACTATGTGGATTGCTTAGGTTGGGTCTATGTAGATTTTAGGAGTTTTGGTGGCTGGTTTTGCATATCTTGTTTTTCTGTCTGATGATATTGCAATTTTGTCTCATTTATTTCTTTTGTCCTGAATAGATACTTGAGCCAGTTATACATTGTGACGGCTGTGCTGTTGATTTTCAATTGGTGCTTCGGGTGTTGCAATAAAAAATTGCAGCTATCATGTAACATGTAACAGGAATGATGTTTTTGCAAAATCTTTAATATTTGTAGCATGGAAATTGCTGGACATCTTTTCCTTCCCCAAGCAAAGGCTGGTTTTGCATATCTTGGTGTTTGGAATGACAGTTTTGCAATTTGATCTCATTTACTTGTCGTCTCCTGCCTTGTCTTGAATAATAAATAGGTAATTGCGCACTTTTAAACCTTGTGATACTTTATATTTCATTTATCAATTGGTGTCTTTGATTTAGAATCCGCAAATTGCAGCATTCATGCAACAAGCAAGTGATGTTTCTTTGGCTATTTGTTGCAGGGAGATCGCGAAACATCTTTCCCTACCCCCAGTGAAGCTGCACTGCAGCATGCTCGCGGAGGATGCAATCAAGGCTGCTGTGAAGGACTATGAAGCAAAGAAGGCTAAGGTAGTTGGAAATACCGAGACTGCTCCCGTCGATAAAGCAGCTGACGCCTAAAATGTGTATGAAGAATATGTACATGTCTGTACTAGATAAGCGATGCTTGAAGCCTGTCAGATGGCTTTTCTTATCATAAGTTAGCAGTTATAATAACTGGTGGAGTTTACACATGCCTACCTCTACTCGATGCAACACATCGAGTGAAGTTGTATAATCTTTGCATTTCTGCCTTGCCGGTATGTTTTCAATTTATAATGGTGACTCTTGATCGTTTTAGAAGGGAGCGATTTAGACATCAGTGAGAATGTTTCCGCTTGCGAGAAAGCCCTGGGCTCTTGACCTCAGGTGGGATCCCCATATGGCAACCCATATGCCTGATGGTGCATTGTTCATGCGCTAAGACTTGTGTACCAGCACCAGCAAATCTTAGGGAGATTTGTTAAATGGTCTTTTATTATAGACCAATTTGTTATTTGATCATTTATAGAAGTTTTTTAGTCTTTTAGTATCATTGTAGGAAAAAAAAGATCATAATGTCATTTTATATATTTTTATATATACCCCAAACCCTTCCGCAATCAATCCGGGCTCCCCCATCGTTGATCTGTGCTCCCCTCGCCGGTCCAAAGATCCAGATCCGTTGCTCTCTTGTTTGTCCGCTGTCCCTGTCCCTTGCGCATCTGTTCAACTTCATTTTTTTTTAGTTACTTTTTGTAGTAACTTTTTATTTTTTTATAGTAACTTTTCAATTATATAGTTACTTTTTTTTTGTGTATGGTATTAGTTTTTTTTTGTAATGAAAAGTAACTATCAACAACAATTTACATAAAATATAACTGGCAATTTATTATCAAATTTCAAAAGGTAATTATAAAAAAAAATAATTGATACACAATGAAAAGTAACCATCAATTTTTATAAAAACATTAAAACAATATGGTAATTACTTTTAAATTTTGATACACAATGGAAAGTAACTACCAATTTGTGTAAAAATCAGTTAACAAATGTTGATAGTTACATTTTAATATTGTAAAAAAATGTTTGTAGTTATTTTTTAATTTTTTGATAGTTATTTTTTAGTTTTTTTGGTAGTTGCTTTTCAATTTTTTTTGTAGTTACTTTTCAATTTTTTTGATAGTAGCTTTTCGACGGGAATGCGAACAGTCATTAGGAATATGAACAATCACTAAAAAGAGAATATAGGATGGGATATTAAAAAGGTATTTTAATAATAATAAAAAATAACTATAAAAAAAAACTAAATGACTTAAAAACTTTTTTAGTGCACTAAATTACAAATAAGATCTTCAAAAAGTACTAAATGACAAATAAGATCTCCAGAAGGTACTAAATGACAACTATCTGTAAATCAATCTTAACACTAACCATCAATGCAAGTTCAATCTATGGAGGCCTGAGTGCTCGTTATTATTCCAAGAATAAGCAGCCAATGGAAGCATGCATCCAGTCCTTTTTTTAGAACAACCTTTTCAGTGGTGGACGATGCCTAGTTGCCAACAAAGAGATTCCTGTGCCTCGGTGTCCCCAGGAAAAGAAGAGGTGGCTCAATAGGCCTCCGCAACAAGTTGTGACATATTTGATTGGATGGAAAAGATGTGACCGGTAGGACATAGAAGCAAATTGCTTCCCCCGGCGCCGCCGCCCGACACCGGCCTTATCTCCTCATTGATCCTTTTACCTCTCACCTTTCTTTCTTGTCTTTCATTGTTTCTTTCTTATTTTTTAGTTTTGTTTAATGGAATTTAACATCCCACTGTGCACAGATATTTGAGATATCATGTGCATTGATATGTGGTGCATTAATATGTGAGATATTAGAATATAAATAAGAAAGAAATAATTACCATGTGTATTGATATGGGATGATATTGATAAGTCATTTATTTTATGAATGAGTTTTCAACAACAAATCGACTATCTTCTTCTATATAAAGCATATGTATCTAATGGGGAGAGCATCTTCATTTTTATATAGTTGTGTTGAGGGAGGTTGACAGAAGAAAATAAGCATAGATGGATTACTATATTTTCATATAGTTGTTCATTTGATAATGATGTTCCTGATGGGGAGAGTATCTTCAACAGTCGCGATTATACAGCCGAATTTATTACAGATCAGGTTAGTTATTATCATTATTTTATGTTAAGACTGGATAATGTTACACTTATACATCTTCGTTATATTTTTATACATAGATATTTGAAAGTAGAGAAGATATGATAATTTGGGCAAAAATAGTTGGTCTGGAGAATGGTATTGTGGTGGTTATTAAAAATTCTACTAAATTAAAAGATGGCAAGCTGCCAAAGTGCCATCTTACGTGTGAAAGATGAGGAAAGTACAAATCGCCATGAAATCTAGTTGATGAGCAATCCTTAAAAAATTATTGGGACTAAAAAATATGAATGCCCATTTGAGATGCGAGGTATACCAATACGTCCAGATGGTGTGATGTGGGGTTTAAAGGTTGTCTGTGGTTTTCATAATCACAAATCAGCAGAATATATTGATGACCATGAGTGCCAGTGTAAGTTAAAACCAATGGAGAAAGAATTTATGCTCGATATGACCAACAACACCGCACCTCGTGAAATTCTTAGTGTTTTGAAGAAAAGAGACCCGCCAAACACTATAGGGATCAAAAGCATTTACAATGCCATTTTCACAAATAAATCCGCCAAACGGAGCGGTCTAAATTCTAATTAGTATGTCTTGGAGCAATTAATTAAGAAAGAATACCTCCATAATTACCGTACAAATCTAGACACCATCGAAATCACAGATATTCTTTGAGTTCATCCAACAAGTCTAGAGCTGTCTGTCAACTTTTCATCCATGTTTATCATTAATGCCACATCCAAGACCAATGAGTATCGGATAGCACTATTGGAGGTTGTGGGTATCACATCCACAATGCGAACTTACTCGCTTATGTTCGCATATCTTAGTAATGAGAGGGCATAACAACTGACATGGGCATTAGGTACCTTAAAGAAGTGGATGGTTGAAAAGGGAGCATCATTGCCATCGGTGTTTGTTTCAGATCAGAATTTGGCGCTTATTAATGCCATTGAAACATGTTTTCCCATTACACATCACATCCTTTGTATTTGGCACGTAAACCAATGCGTAATGAAGAAATGTGCCTCTATGCTTGATCTGGAGTGAAAACACTTTTATGCATCATGGCACTCACTCATTAATTCATCGACACAGTGGTCTTACCAGCAGAAGTGGGAAGTCATGCGCGAGAAGCATTGACAATTCGAAGGTGTCCTAGAATATCTTTGAGAGATATGATTACATCCTTACAAAGAGCGGTTTGTTTTAGCATGGGTTTATACATATATGCACCTCAGAAGCAATTCAAGTCAAAGGTATAACCACTTTATAGCTTTACTATTTCAATTCTATTCATTATTATACTATTTCAATTCTGTTCATTATTGTACTATTTCAATTCTGTTCATTATTAAAACACAATGCATTTTTTTATTACATGGCAGAGTCTGCACATGCGAGGCTGAAGTTATATTTGGGAGATACCATGTCATCCATGCAAACATCTTTTCAAAAAATACACAAGATGTTGAGAATTCAGTTCGGGGATATTAAGAAGTCGTTCAAGAGATCTATTAACATTCCATGCCATCAATATTTACATGATAATATTTTCAGTCAAATAAGATGTCGGATTTCATTAGAGGCAATGGAGTTAATTTCTGGTCAGTTGAAATGCGCTGAGGAAGCATCCCACCAGGTAGCCGGCAGATGCAATTGTTCAATGATCAAAATAGTATATGGATTGCCATGTGAGCATGATCTTTCACGTTACAGTTACTTTTCCATTCCAATTCCGCTACAGAATATCAATGCTCATTGGAGGAGGTTGTCTATGCACGTATATGGTTTTAATGACGAGAGAGCATAGCCCAACAGGACATCCCACGTTGTTGAGATATCCGATATGATGGATCCACATATGCGATAGCATATATATGATAGACATATTTTTTGATATGACGGATCCATATCAAGGTACAATTTGAGCCCCTTCGTACAACACAAAATATAGAGGTCGACCTACATGCAGAGATAAGCAAAGTAGACGTCGCATACTGTCGCGCTCCGACCCGTGAAAGCCCAACCGGGCTGGGCGACGCGATCCGGAACCTAACAAACTGTGGAAAATTTTGACGAGGGTTCCCTCTAACCTAAAGGTCTCCCTAAACAATTCATCAAAAGCCCTTAATTAACAAAACTACAATTCATAGAAACCTCAAACAGAAGATTACAAATCCCAAAATGTAATATACAAAACCTCGAGGAGGGAAGGATTCAAATACAACATGCATATACTCTCGTAGGAGGCTAACTAACAAAGGTTCTGGGAAAACAGATCACCACTCCTCAGACTCCGCCTGGTGCCGCCACAACGCCGACCAACTGCCCGGTAGGGGCCACGGAAAAGGAGCTAACACCTGCATCTGCAAAACGCAGCCCGAGTAGGAATGAGCACTAAGCTCAGCATGAAAACTACACTACGACACATAGAAGGAAGAGAGAAACGCAATAGTGTCGCCATCTAGTAAGGCCTGGGTGTACACATGGGTCTCATAACCCCACCGAGTGTCCCTGAATGCAGGCAACCAACACTGCAGACTTACAAGCAGGAAACCATCACTGCCGATAGGAAATGGCACCGCTGAGTACGCACACCCTCTACTCAAGAGTCGTAGATCACTGAACACCGGCTACACCTCAGAATCCGACTAGAGGCCGACACGACCTCTATAATTATCAAGCAACATGTGTACGAGTCATCTAGCCCTATTGTGAGGGCCCGTCCCTCTGACCTGGCTCGACCGCGTGGGTCGAGAGCCGGTTTCCTGTTGGTTTGGTTCCGCGTCGGGCACGATCGGGCGATCGTGTGGCGGTTTGGACCCCCGAGGGTATTTTGGTAAATATGTCCTCTGGTGGTCGGTTTCACACCCGCGTTCCACACATTGTCTTAGATTGATATATGTGTTTGATTAGAATCCCTAGGGTGCGTCCGATCGGAGGATCGGAGCTCGATCGAGAAAGATCGAATCGGACGGCTGAGATAGATCTAGATTTTCTATATAAGCCATGTCCCTTTTTTCTCTTTCCTTCTCTTCTTCTCCTGTCGTTTTCTCTTCTCTCTCTCTCCTTCGGCTGAGCTAGGGTTTGGAGATTTGGGCTTCGGAGCGCGGATCTTGTCGGTTTGACCAGCGGGACGCGTGGAGGAGCTACCCTACCTGCTCAAGTAGGTGTTTCTACCTCGATCTTTGGATCGGGTTCTCCTAGGATAGGTTTTATGTGCTTTCGCTGTAGGAATACATATTAGAATGCCATGTAACTCTGTGACCATGTGATGTTGTTCAATTCCGGTATTCCTACGTTGAGATTTCAGTATTCTAACGGTTGGTTTCCGTATTATTGCCGTTTTGTCGGTTTTTGTCCATTTGGACCTAGATAAGAGATTTAACCGTCAAAAGCTAGATTTCTTCATTTCATTAGCTTCCCCATGGCTAAATACACTTGCTTGCAAAATCTCATCTTATTCCAACCTGATTTGATCCTTGAAATCCAAGAAATTGGATTTCCGGCACCGTTCTGAAGAACTGTGCCTGAGGCTCGACGGTTGATCGGTGCATCGACCGTCCAGCGTTGATACGCTCCTTCGGGGCTCGACGGTCGATCGGTGCATCGACCGTCCAGCGCTGATACGCTCCTTCGGGGCTCGACGGTCGATCGGTGCATCGACCGTCAAGTCTCATTTTACTCTTTCTGGGCCTGGCGGTCGACCGTCGGGCTCTGTCGGGATTTTGGACTCCCACGGTCGATGGATCGATCGACCGCGGGATCTTCTCCTTTTTGCCTTTCACCTGACGGTCGACCGTCGGATCGACCGTCAGGCGCTGTTTGGTTTTGGGCTTCTCAGGGTCGATGGGTGGATCGACCGTCGCCCCTTTGGTTTTCTTCGCGTTGGTGTCACGGTCGACCGTTGCATCGACCGTGACATCGACCGTGGTCTCATGGTCGACCGTCTGATCGACCGTCGCATCGACCGTGGACCCTTGAACTGTGTTTTCTGGTTTTTCTTGGGTGGCTTTCACTTGGGTTTGATAGTTAACCATGTTGGGGGATTGGTATGAGGTTTTCATGAAGTTTTCAAGGAATTTTCATTGAGATTAAGGATTGAATCGCATATCGTTTTCCTTTGAATAAATTGATGTTGTGGCTTGCTTTAAATACGTGTGTGGATGTAGTTAATCGCTTAATGGTGTGCTTAGCCATTAGCTAGCTATGAGTGCTAGCTAATGAGGAATTGTGAAACCTTAGCCTATTGCCGGCGAGTGCCGAGGGCTATTGTATATCTGTTGAACTTATAACTGCTGATGTGACATGTAGAGACATCTAGGGTAGATGTTTGCCTAGGCCCATGCATTGTGTGCATTAGAGGCATTTGAGGTTAGGCGGGCGATGGTTTGGGTCGCCGATCCGAGGCTCTCGGGTAGCTCGGATCTAGCCTTAGGGTCGTGGCTGGGTAGTCAGGTTTAGGGTGTGATTGTTGAATCAGAATCTCTTGTCCTTTGAGGATTTGCGATAGTTGACTCTGATCAGTATTTGAGGTTTAGAGGTCGTGTTGTCTTCCAAGGCCAAGTGCTAAGGATGCAATCGATGTGTTCCCGACGTGGTCCCCAGGCAGTGGTATCCCTGTTGGGTAAGGGTGATCCTGCATGGTACTGTTCCCCTATCAGTGCTTAGGGTGATCTTGGTAACGTGTCCAAGAGAGAGGTTCATGACAGAAGCCCTTGGGACATCAATGGGTTATGGGACCCGTGGCATCCGTTAGACTTAGGCTGGGAGACAAAACTGTTGTTGTTTTCCTCCTTTCAGTGTGCCGTAGAGTAGAACCCTACTGAGCTTATCGCTCACTCCTACCCGGGCTGCGTTTGCAGGTGCAGGCGGCAGTTCTTCGTCTGTGGAGCCGGCAGGATCGGCCTTTGGCGGCGCGAGCACATCCAGAGGCGCTTGAGGTTGCTGGAGGATTACCTGTTGTACATTTTGATATATTTATGTTGTAAACTTTTGAGGATTTTGGAATCATGTGTTATATCTTTACCTTGGAAGTATTGGAATGGAATTGTGTAACTGTACAACTTGATGTTATATGAATTGAATCTGTTTCGCCTCTGGAATACAATTGTTTAATTTATCCGTATTTTCCGCTTTGTGTCGCGCCGATTGAAGATGAATAGTGATAGGAACCCTCACGCCCCGTCCTGTATGAGTTTTCTGGGTCGGGGTGTGACACCTATCATCGAAATCGACTGTACACCACCATTCAAACCTGGTCTAAGCTACCTGACCCCAGTCCTAGGGCTAAATCTGAGCTTCCAAGCCTCAGGACTGCGACCTACAGATCGCCCACGCCCTAACCTTATGCAACTAATGCACAACCAGAATGCAGGCAATGAACACATGCATATAAGACAGATAAACATGCAACATATGTGATGATAACAAGTAAGGTCTGGATTCGGCACCCTGCCGGCCCAGGGTGGTGAACATTTATTTAACGTCAAGAACTGCTGCAGTGGTACCACCACCAACTGTCAGCCAGTTCACCAGCAACCTTCATCAGGAAATAACCTCGCAAACAACAGCTGACAAACCGCACATATAAGCCCTCGGCGCACGCCAGCATGCAAGGCTAAGGAAAGCTATAGGGCTACCCGCCCACTTATTCTAAACATCACATGAGTCATCACTCTCCTTGTTCACCATTACCCTTCATTATAGGGCTAACATGCTTAAGAACATGTACCAGTTTATAAGACGGTAAGAAAACCGCATAATGAAACCCCGCGGGCAAAAACTATTGAAAACTCTTCCCTGCCACACGAGAGATCGATCCTCTCCAGAGGAAGGATCGATCACCCTCGTAAATGGGAAGATTCAGCCCCTGTCACGCTACAAAGGATCGATCCTCACTCCAGGAAGATCGATCACCAAGCCAAAGGATCGATTTTCCCTCCAGGAAGATCGCCCATGCCAGCCAAGGAACATGATCGATCATCTCCGACCAGATGATCGATCCTTCTAGGGCTATGCATGAGCAACCCAAGAAGATCGATCATTCCTCCAGAATGATCGATCCTGATGGGTTCTCTGGCGACCGGACAGCGAGAAATACCATCGGAAATCTCTACCAAATCCCACAAAATCTTGGGATCTTGTAGTACGAAGGACCACGAGTTCAAAATCGGTAAGCGTGCTCAAAACCATCAAACATGCAGTAAGATCTAAGCAAAACAAACCACAAACAACTCAAATCTCATAAAACCGGAAAAAGCAAGTTGGTAGGATCCCTACCTAGACTAGAGCAGCTTCAATCCAAGCTGCCAAGCCAACGATTGCCTTCAATCTCTTCCAAATCCCGCCATATCTGAGCTCAAGAACGCGGATTTCAAAAGGATTAAAAGATGAAAGTCGCGTCCGCTTTATAGACAAACGAACCGACTATGAATGATCAATCATTCAAGGAGGAATGATCGATCCTTCATGACGATCGCAACTCTCTGGCATCAATGATCGATCCCTCCACGAGGGAAGATCGATCCTTCTAGCAATGAAGGATCGATCCTCTAGGTGCAGAAAGCTAGACTTGAGCTAGAACACAAGCCCAAGCCCGGATCTTTCGATCCCAGGTCCACCTAATCGTTCTAATCAAGCATTTACACAAACACGGTCAGTGTGTGCACTCACGAGTGTGAAACAAACCAACAAGGTGTAATTTATCAAATTGCCCCTGCGGTCTACAACGAACCACGGCCCCGACCCAAGCGGTCGACCCAGGAGTAGAGGGGTAGGTCCTCACACATACCTTCTTTTACAGACGCATCCACTTCAGGATCTAAGGTCACTCAACCGACTGCAATGTCTCGAGGGAGAGGGAGACGTGGGAGGGGGTCGGGGGTTCGTCACACTCAAACGACCCATGATCACTCTCCAGTTCCGCTCATCCGTGATAACTATATTGAGAAATTACCTATGTCTTTGCAGCGTTATATTTCCCACACTGTTGACGCTCAACCTGACGGTCATTGTGGATTCAGGGTGATAGCTACACTAATAGGGTATGGTGAAAAAGGTTGGTTTCAAGTACGATTCGAGCTTATGGAAGAGATTCAACAAAATAAGAATATATATGATTAGCTTTATCCATATCAGAATTTGGTAGCTAATCTATTATTCTCACTGAATTGGTTCGAGCCTTGGGCATCAGAGATTTTTTGGATGGACTCTATGCCTTTGGGAATTGTCATCGCATCAAGGTACAACATTGTACTGCATACATTTAGTTTGAATGTTAGGAGTTGTTTTACTCACTTGCCATTAAGGACTCCTCCAATTCTAGACCAAGAGCATCGAGAAATAGCTATTGCTTATGTTGGCAATCACTTCGTGTAAATTTTCTTACACTTTCATTACCCTGTACCACCCATTCCAACGTGGAGGTGGCAACATTCATTGTACACGATTAAAGGATGGGCGGCTCGTTATACGACACGTGTTCATTTGTGGTACGAAGTAATAGGTACAGCACCAAGCGCACCGGGAGCAGAATTTGAAAACAATATTGATTAGAGATTTTTCACAAAACACAATGTATTTTTTAACTGTTAGTATTTTTGTTATTTTCATATATATAATTTTTATTTTGATCCATATTTTTATACTTTTTAAAATTTTTTACAAATAATGACTCCCAAAATCTACAACTAAAAAATAAACAAAAGATTACAAACATATAATAAAAAAAAATGTTTATCGGAAAAGAAAAATAATACTGATAAAAAACGAAATAAAATTGATACAAAAAATGAATAAAGAAAACTGATTAAAAAAAACAAAACTACTAAGAAAAAAAAAGAAACAAAATTAAGAAAAAACAATAAAAAATTGAAGAAAAAAAAAGAAAGAAAAACTACGGCCGCAACATTCATATCAAATTTTCCACTATATGCAAAATAATATATAAAGATCTTCATCCTAAGAAGCTCATAAGAAAGAAAGACTTTTGTTTTCTTTCACTCGCTCGTAGACTATAAGATATATGTATAAAACCGATTCCTTCTTAATAGCTTAAGCAGGATTGAGCGATGAAGTCAACATGATATCAGAACAGAAATCTCAAGTTTGAATCATGCAGGAGTATTTCAATCTTAGATCATCAAACTTTGTAGCTTTTGGGATACCAAAGTAACGATATCCTCTTGGGTCATTTTTACTAATTCGAGAACCTTGTGATGTCACAGATGAGATCAAACCATCACCGGGGACAGCGATCCGTGAGAAACGTGTCACAGATAACCCATCTCTTCTATATATAAATACACAGAGAAATTACCAAAATAAGACTCCTATAGTAAGACATGATATGAGACACTGTTCTTCATGCAGCGTTAACAACCATTTATTAGAGTTTTCTGAATTCAAATGCTCCCAACTTTGTACATTCGATCAACTTAAACCTATGCAAATGTCGTGTCTTAAATATAACAAGAATCTTCATAAAAATCTTGATGGAAGCTGAATTTTTTTAAGTTAGTCAATCACCTCTCCACGAGTAATACTACGACACCCATTATTATAGATTATTCCGAGCCTAATCCGACGAACTCGACAAATCCTAGCCGTCCATTTGGCGATAAGGCTTCATCAACGGTCACTTGCACCACCACCGCTCATTTTCTTTTTCAAATACGAGAGATCGAGAGAAGACGTAGACGTAGTCCCATCTGCATTCCATTTTCGTCTAAATTTCAGTTGCATTTGCCTATAATTTCAATTGCATTTCATTTTCGCCTAAATTTCAGTTCTATATAAGATGGGGCAACTCTAATCCTCGAGACTCAGGAATCTTTAGAGCCTGAGGCCAAGTATATATATATAGGGTGAGCAGCTTATATTAAAGGTTGCTAACACTAACTCTACTTCCAATGGCCCCGGAGGTCCCCGCCGGTCTCGCCGGCAAGCTGGCAGTGCCAAACACAGGCTACTCCAAGTATGCCTACGTGACCTTCCTCGCGGGGAGCGGCGACTACTGGAAGGGCGTGGTGGGGCTGGCCAAGGGCCTCCGCCGGGTGAAGAGCGCCCACTCGCTCCTCGTCGCCGCCCTGCCGGACGTGCCGGAGGAGCATCTTGAGATCCTTAGGGCCCAGGGGTGCATCGTTCGCCCGATCGAGCCGGTTTACCCTCCTGCGAACCAGACCCAGTTTGCCATGGCCTACTATGTCATCAACTACTCCAAGCTTCGCATATGGAACGTACGTAAGACTTTAGCCTGCATGTGATATAATATATATTGGATGAATATTATATATCATGAGTCCTTTTATAATTTGAAGAGCGAGTTTATATATTTATACTTCAATCGAACACATTCATATATATATATATGCATGGATTGGTTTAGTTCGAGGAGTACAGCAAGATGGTCTATTTGGATGCTGATATCCAAGTGTATGAGAACATCGACCACCTCTTCGACTCGCCGGAGGGCTACTTGTATGCGGTGATGGACTGTTTCTGCGAGAAGACGTGGAGCCACTCGCGGCAGTACTCCATCGGGTACTGCCAGCAGTGCCCGGAGAAGGTGGCTTGGCCGGTGGAGATGGGGACTCCTCCACCGCTGTACTTCAACGCCGGCATGTTAGTCTTCGAGCCTAGCCGGCTGACCTGCGATACCCTTCTTGAGACTTTGCAGATCACGCCGCCGACGCCCTTTGCTGAACAAGTACTAATTCGTCTTCATCTTCTCATTAATCTTTTAATTGACCAATTAACCATGTCAGTACATTAAGTGTAAATTATTTAGCTATAAATAAGACCACATGATAAAGACGTCCTGCCGATATTAATGAATTCCAATAATTATTAACCAATATTACTCTCAGCCAATAGTAATATATGGTAACAATTGGACAACCATGAAAAAGATGGCTTAATTTAGTTATCACTTTCATCTTTTTGACAAAAAACATGCATGGAATTACTTGAGAGGCAAAAGAATCATAAGATGGTTAATGTATCAAGAATCCCTAAGAATTAATTATTTCATGTAAACTATCATGAAAAGTAGATAGATCAATTAATTAGTACAATGAGTGTCTTTATTATCTCTTAATCATCAGTAAGCTAGAAAGAAAAGAAGAAAAAAAATCATATGTACTAGCGGCTCTTGGACTGCAGGATTTCCTGAACATGTTCTTTGAGAAGGTGTACAAGCCAATCCCTCCTGTGTACAACCTGGTCCTTGCCATGTTATGGCGACACCCAGAGAACATCGAGCTCGACAAGGTTAAGGTTGTTCACTACTGTGCAGCTGTAAGTACTTCCATTATATATTAATATATATGAATCCCTCCTTAGTCCTTGCATATCGACAAACCCTATATATATGACCTGTTAACTATAATACATTGATATTAGGGTTCCAAGCCATGGAGGTACACTGGAAAAGAAGCAAACATGGACAGGGAGGACATCAAGATGCTGGTGGCCAAATGGTGGGACATCTACAACGATAAGTCTCTTGACTTCAAGCCGGAGGGCGGCGACGCCTTGCAGAGGCCGTCGATCATGCCTGCAGGCATGCCGGAGCCAGCTGCCATTTCCTATGTCCCTGCACCCTCTGCAGCCTAAGAAGAGACCAATGAGCTTAATTAATAATTAGTGGATGAAGAAGGATATGTGATGAGAACCAGGGATTAGGTTGAGTCAGAAGACCTGGAACAGAATTACCAGTAGTTAATTAGTTGAGCTAGTGTCTGCAGTGGCCGCTGTCTATGCTAGTTGAGTCATTAATTAATTATATTTAATCACTTATGTGATTCGAACCGGTATTGGCCGGATGAGAGGGATATCTGAGAGGATTAGGATGTTAATCATCCTTATATGAGGCTATGGTTATAAGTGAAACTTCTGTTGTCCTACTTGACGGGAGAATGTTCTAAGTTGAATGTAAGATTAATCACCAGGATCTCGTATATGAATATTAGAATACCATGATTAATTGAAAATAAAACATACATGTGTTGATCGCCATGATGATCCCAAAGAGCTTCAGAGGTCTAGGTCTTCCTCTCCTTCTCCTCTTTCAATAGGACGGCTCTCGATGGGGCAAACCAGAAACAACATTTAAGGAATGGAGAGGGGACCTAACCTATTTATAGACATCCGGTGAGTCCTCCCATCAAGGACAAACACTGAATCCAATTAGGCCTACACTTAGCCGTCTCAACCACATCATAAACAATACGCGGTGTGCTCAAGCCCATTAATTTGATCACTTAACAATAGTGGACTTATCGAGCCTATCTCATTAGATCTTGTATTCAACCCGGTTTTAATAAAACCAAATCAACTAACAATTAATGGAAACCCAATTAAGAAAATTTCAACATTCTCCCACTTGGGTAACATTAATTGCAGTCATTTTAAAACATTTTATTTTCCAAAATAATTCTCGGGTTGAACAAAGAAAACAGAAGGGTGGCCACCAAAAACAACCAAGATCCAAGACTGCACCTCAAATACGATTCCGTCCAATAGGGTCATTATCTTCGAACCATGGCGGTCGTTATACCCTTTATTGATACAGGACCAATCCATGATTACAAAAGACAACTTCTCTATCGACATGAATCAAGATGTGGTAGTGTAGCAAGAAAATAGCGTTCGTATGTGATCTTTCAACATGCTATTTTCATTGTTGGTCCTCCAAATGATTTCTCTCAACTAAATGCTTCAACAATAAGCATGAGAAATCTAAATGCTTCAACAATAAGCATGAGAAATCTAAATGCTTCAACAATAAGCATGTATGTCTCTCATTCTCAATAAAGGTGCTATAGAGACATACCCAAAATTGACATAAACAGTCCTACTTAAGACATGCACCAAGTCTCAAGATTTAATGCATCATGACATGTCATTAATATAATGTGCACATTTGAAATACCAAAAGTAATGATAAACTATCATTAACAATATTAGCAATCCATCAAATAGATGTGTCCAAAAAAACAGTGGGTTCAAAAGGTTGTTTACAAGACAACAGAAGTGTAAACAAACTCCCACTAACCAAGCACATCAAAAGACCCAAAATACTCATGTTCTCAACGTGTTCTATAAAATTAATAGGTCTTAATCTCTTGGTTAAATGATCATCAAATATTGATCTGTATCAATATGCTCAAAACTCAATGTCATTGACCGAAAGATATTTGATTTTCAAATATTTCGAAGCATTAGAAATTTATAGTCCTTCAAAAGAAAAAATTCTTGGACTTTTATTTCAATAATTAACCAACATTCCAGAAGTGGTGTCAACAATTATAAATTCTGAAATAAAATTCTATATCAACATGGCATGTATAGCAACCCTCATAACAAAATGTCAACTCAACATATATAGATAAAGAAGTTGAAAGAATGCTCTATCCCCTCCAACATATGGTTTTCAATTACCAATACTAAATTGGTTAAGTATGCGGTCTATATAAGACTTTTAGGAAAAACCAATAATATACATGATGCATCAAGGTCTTTCCTGTCAAAGATATAAATGTATGGGTCTCACAAATCAAGCTCAATAATTAAATCCAATCAATATGTCAACATGGAGGACAAGAAAGATAAAGTTCCTCCCACCGATCTAAAAACATATATCCTATATGTACTTATCCAAACAATTGAAATAGCCACTAGATCAACCTTTGCCACCCAATGAAAATTGTATTGAGTCTCACTGCTACTAAGATCATAATGATTCAAAAGAATATGTAACAACAACATGTGAGAAATTTTTATTCTAGTAAAAGTCTAGTGATCTCTCATCTAACCAAAAGTTAGATTGAATGCTAGCAACTGTACCATAGGTTATATATAACAAACTGTACCTATGTCAAAGTGATTCTTCCCATGAATAAAACATAGTATCCATCTGAAATGCAGCCCTTTCTGTCTCTTAGATCTTCTAACATCTATATGCGGAACAAGTTATGAAGTCCAAGAGACTTGAGTAGAATAAGGCGGGACTAAATCCGAAATAATTTGGATCAATTATAGATATAGAGGCACAATGATGGAAAGAAATAGAATATTCTCTTATGGAACATGCAAAAGGAATGGAGATAGAATTATTCAGGTCATGCTCATTTGCTAATTGAGGATAACATATATTAGCAATACCAACCTCTATGAATCTCATTGTCAAGAATTGAACTAGTCTTGTGCCATAGGTAAGACAAAACAAATATACTTTAGAATGATTTAGATAGGCAATGAAAAAAAACTAATGCTCATAAGACCGATTATAACCACTGCAGGACAACCCCGGACATAAAAGTGGTTCAAACTAAGCTTTCCAACCAGCCTACAGCTGAATGCTTATGTTAAGGACTTCCAAGCATGGTATGTTAGGCAACAATCCCACATTCATGCAAGTATTTGGCAAACAGTCCTTTATGCTTCCTGGAAATATCATGCCTGCCATAATACTCACCACCATAATGAGAGAACTCATTACTAAATGTAATAAAATATTTATTACTATACAGAGTACAGGAATGAGATCTATAGATGTCAATTGAATCGTTTCCAAGAGGTCTACACTGCGAGCTGCACCTTTCATCTAAGTTTTGGTCAATTTACCTCTAATACAGTCAACACATAAATCTAGGTCTCCAAAAACAAGAAGTGGTAGAATATCATTTCTAACCAATCTTTCAATCCTCTCCCTAGAAATATGACTCAAACGAATATGACACAATTTAGAAGACTTTTCTCTAATTAGAGGTCTTTTAGACACAACATTATCAATATTTAAGGTAACATGCCAAACATAAACTATATAAGATAATTAGATAGCACATAGTGACCAACAATCTGAGAGTTCAAATATAACTAGACCTTACCATTATCAAAATTGACACAATATTCAGATCTATCAAGCAGAAAGAAGAAATCAAAATTTGTCTAAGTGACAATGCATGAAAGGTGTTTTCTAAACAAGCTCAAAACGTGTCATCAGATTTAAGCTGTGCCTTTGAACTCTACTTGGACTTAAATATCATCTCCAACTCTAAGTTTGGCTTCACCATCACTTGCCTCTGTTTGTCAGTGAATCTCATCAAAAAACATTGCAACATGAATAGTAGTCCCACTATCAATCCATCAAGAATTTAATGGGACATTAATCAAATTGGATTCATAGCAACCATAGGCAAGTGTGTTACCTTCTATATTTCCTTTTTTTTTAACCAAAACTTGAATCCGGTGCACTCGCGTCTCTTATGACCTCTCTTCCTATGGAAGAAACATTTGACATCTTTCTAATTGGCAGCTTTAGGACCTCCATGTTATGAGTCTGACCAGTACCATCTTTCTTGAAATCCCAACAAGATTTCGTAGCAAAAAAGGCTTAGACTATCTAAATTCTCCCCATCCTTATGATGGAAAAAGATTTTAGATGGGAGTACAAGCAAAATAGTTACACTCCCTTTCAATATGGAGTTTAACTTCCATTAGGGCACGCATAAATGAGAAAAATTCACATCCCGAGACTCAGTTTGGCTATTGTAGGCAGTTTTGAGTTGGCTAAACTCAAAAGCTAAACAGCTCAAGATATGATCAACAATAAAATGATGATGCATAACAATGCTAAAGACGTGCCGATGGTCTAAACATGAGCCGTTTTCAAGATATGCCAAAAAAAAAGACCGTCATACATATAACTGACAGTTCACCAATCAGGCTCATAGCTCAAGTTTTATTAGACACTGAATCTATGTCTTACCGCAACAAACTCTTTGGCATTTTTCGTCATAAGCTTGACTAATGAGATGTTCAAAAATAGATCTTTTTCACAACAATCATGCAAAGTATGTTAGATAGATCTTTATCATCTCGCAGTCAAGTCATCCTGTTAGGGGTGCTCTCATAAATAACTTACAAGTTTTACCAACTTGCAAGGCCATGTTTATACATATATCAACAATTTCAGAACAAATTCAACAATTTTGCTTCACATTATTATAATCAGAATCAGTCATGACATCAATGCGAACATCATC
Organism: Narthecium ossifragum; assembly: GCA_963920575.1. Lineage (NCBI taxonomy): Eukaryota > Viridiplantae > Streptophyta > Magnoliopsida > Dioscoreales > Nartheciaceae > Narthecium > Narthecium ossifragum. The sequence continues at coordinate 24,786,548 of OY986970.1, read as the reverse complement.
CTTATGCTTAGTAAAAGATATTCAAATATAAATGCAACAAAGGCAATCATTTCAAACACTGAAATATACGGTCTCCTAATGATATTTCATGAAAAAAGTCCAATACATCACCACAATCTCCCCTTTGGGCAGAGAATGCAGCATGCTATAGGTTCTCTCTTTCATGAAGTTCATCTATGAGAATAGACCAAGTTTGCGAGAAACCTATCCCCTTTGGGCAGACAGGCCCTCTAAACTAGCATATCTCTGACTGACACTTCATAAGATCACAAATAGAGAAGCCAGTTCAGACAACGAGAGTGCAATATGTCAATCAATCTGGGCAATGACTAAAATATATCAAATAACCAAATGATATATTTCTAAAAGAGAGTCCAATACATCACAACAGTCTCCCCTTTGGGCAGAGAATGTTGCATGCTATAGGTCCTCCCTTCCATAAAGTTCATTAATGAGAATACACTAAGTTTCGAGAAACATATCCCCTTTGGGCAGACAGGCCCTCTTAACTAATGTACCTCTAACTGAAACTTCATAACTCTAAAATTATAATACACAACCACCCCCTTTGGGCAGGCAATTGCATACCATAACTCAGAGCATCCCGTAACAAAAGGATAAGAAAATATCCATAAGTTTCGATTAATAGACCACTTTGGTGGCAACTATCAACCTTGGCTCATGGAAACTTCCTTAAACCGGGATATACATACAATATTGCCCATAACAACATGCATACTAAACAATATGTATGCTATGACAACAAATGAGGTACTAAACAACATGCACCTCAAAACAAAATTTGCACTTCAAATATAAGCTTATAAACAATCAGCGAAAGCTAAATCAATCTTTTAACATTAGCTAATTTCACATGAGAAATATATCCACGATGTTCCTCTCAGTTCAAGGAATCCAATGACTCTAACCATGGTCAAATCAGATAGAAAATGACGTAAATATAGCAATTTAAGTAAGGCTGTCACAAACAGGCCCCTAAAAGGACTTAAATGCAATTTCAGAAACTTCAGGAAAAGTTAGTACAAGAGCCTTTATGCAAAAGCAGTAAGCAGGATATGTGAATATCAATGCTAGAAGGCCTTTTATGCAAAACAGCCATGTTAATACAACCGGGTTCGGGTCGGATCCTAAGCGGACCCGAAACCCGATACCTTACCTTCTTCCCCGATCAAGCAGCGAGCGAAACCCTAGGGTTTCGCCACCGCCGCCGCCGCCTTACGCCGCTCCACCCCGATCCAGCCAAAAGCCAGATCTAAATAGCCGCTCGCCAAGGACTCCTGACGCCGGAGAAGAGGCTGGCTAAGCCGGGGAGGTCGCGACGATGAATCTCCAAGAGAGACGGAGAGAGACAACGCGAGAAAGAGAGAGAAAAGGGGGACGGCAGACCTCAAGGGCGCCAAACTCCATCGTCGCGGTGGCCGGAGAAGAAGGAGGGGGAAGGCGACCTTGATCGCCGCTCTCAGAGGAATCCCGAAGCTGGAGAAGGGGGCTCGCAAAGAATACGGGAAGAGAGCAGAGAGAGAGATACGGCGCGAAAGAAAGAGAAGAGGGCCATGGCGCCGCCGGGAACCGCCGCGCCGTCCTCCTCCGTCGGAGCGGGCGGAGACGAGCTCCGACGGTGTTGGGGCGCGGATTTGGAGGCCGGAGACCACCAATCCGATGGGTTGGCCGGCGGCCAACCTCAAACCCCAAAAACCCCTTTTTTTTTTGTTACTATTATATACTCTCAAATCCGGAAAATTAAAAGAAAAAACTTCTTAAATTCCGGAAAAAATTAAAATCCCACCCATTGATTAACATAATGCGGAAAACAACCAATAGGTATGCCCATAACTTATAGATCAAAGATTTAAGGATCAAACACAAAAAAATATCAAGGATTCTAAATCCATATACGACTGCTCTTGATATCACATGTAAGATTAATCACCAGGATCTCGTATATGAATATTAGAATACCATGATTAATTGAAAATAAAACATACATGTGTTGATCGCCATGATGATCCCAAAGAGCTTCAGAGGTCTAGGTCTTCCTCTCCTTCTCCTCTTTCAATAGGACGGCTCTCCGGCAAACCAGAAACAACATGCAAACCAGAAACAACATTTAAGGAGTGGAGAGGGGACCTAGCCTATTTATAGACATCCAGTGAGTCCTCTCATCAAGGACAAACACTGAATCCAATTAGGCCTACACTTAGCCGTCTCAACCACATCATAAACAATACGCGGTGTGCTCAAACCCATTAATTTGATCACTTAACAATAGTGGGTTTATCGAGCCTATGTCATTGGATCTTGTATTCAACCCGGTTTTAATAAAACCAAATCAACTAACAATTAATGAAAACCCAATTAAGAAAATTCCAACATAGGCTATGTGGCACCTATAATCCTTGGTTGAGAGGGGTTTATTTGGGTGAAATTGGTGGTTACCCTGTCATGTGACAGGCGGCACAACTAGTTAGTATATATAGACTCTCCATCTAAAATTATCTGTTATATTTTGCTAAAGTGGTGTTTACTTAATTATCTCTGTTCTAAGAAGAGTATATATGTACGTGTCTTTCTACTTAAACCAGTGTACTTTATATGTAAAATTAATTAGTTTATATATATATATATATGTAGTTTAGGGATGCTAACCCTGGGTTGAAAGGCTCAACTATTCCTTTTTATGACCACTTCCTGGCAATTGAGAGATACCTTAAATAAACCAATGCTCTTGCAAACCTTAGACATGGAAAAATGAAAAATGAAAAATGAAAAATAAAAATAAAAGAGTTGATGGAGCCATCCTCGGCTACCAATCACGGGCACGTAATTATACAAGAGAAATTTGACAATTTTCAGTCACTAATTCAAGGGTACTAACTACTCTTAACTGTTGTTGATTAGATAAAATATGGAACCAAAATTCTAGCAACATGGGCAAGTTATATATATATAGTTCCCCATGGGATGAATGAAGCTGCCTATGGATGAAAGGGACCAATTTATTCTACCACTATAATGAATTCTTATCAACTTAAAGAAGATCCAACAAATACTAGCTAGCTAGGATGCAACCTAAAACGACGCAGACCTGATCAGAATCGGGCTTGATTCGAGATTTCGTCTAGGATTAACAGCAAGAGATCATGCCGCCAAGTCTAGCCCGATCTGAGATATCAGGCCTATAAATATAACCAAGCCCGGCATGTTTTATGTTTAAACGAAAGAAGACGGGGCTTTATCCATTGCATGCTGGGCCGGGCTGGGACTAATGGATGAGGAATCCCAAGCCCGTCCGAACTAAACTTTCGGGCCTAAAGTTGCGACCAAGCCAACTATTCGCAAAGCTCTTTTGTTTAAGCCTGAAAAGTAATAAGCCCACGATGAGGTCTAGAAGAAGTAGGGATGACAACGGAGCGGGGCGGGGCGGGATCCCCTTTCCCCCAACCCCGACCCCGCAACCTAACCTAGCATCCCAACCCCGCCCCGATGGTTACTGCACCCCGACCCAGACCCCGCCCCGCAAACCTGAACCCTGCCCCAAATTTTTTTGACACATTAAATATATTATATATAATAACATACTAAATAGTTATCGTCTTAAAAAGCAATCCAAACAAAACTTGTCTTTATGAAATGATCTAAATATGAATTGTATTAATAACAACTCAAAAATATTATCCTAAATAATAATTCAAACTTAAATTGTCTTAAATAATACAATCGGGGCGGGATGGGACGGGGTCAGGTCCGTCCCTGACCCCACCCCAACCCCGATCGGGGTTTACACATGTCCCCTAAACTCGATTCCGAACCCGTTTAGAGTCCCCCGAACCCTCCCTATTAGGGACGGGGTGAGGCGGGACCCGTCGGGGCGGGGCAAATTGCCATTCCTATCAAAAAGGCATAGCCAGCAGGCTTTCCAATTTGAGATAGTATTGAAGGGCCTTGGGATGGAAAGCTAAGCCTAATATATGGCTTGGGCATCTAGGCCAACCTGTGGCTGGCCTGTGTCTATCCTTAACTAACATTCATATTAAACTCATATACCTCGATTGATTGATCGGAGCTATACGAAGGACTTAAGGTGTATATCGGGCAAGGATTTGAGTGATTGAGTCTGACTTGATGTAAAACGATTGAGAGGGTTTGTCGATACTTAAAAGGGCTTTCATGCGCTCGATCGTAAGACATTTTGACGGCCACCGTGAAAGTTGTGAGAGTAAAAACCTTTTAAAGACAGAATCAGATCATATGTCTTCTCTAAGTCTAGGTGTTTGTAAATCTCTCATTATAATGAAGTGTGTGCCTCGGTGGTTTTCTTTTCATGACAGTTGTTGGAAGGTTTTTCTAGAGAGAGAGAGATGATCTGTCTTCTCTAAGAGCTAGATTAATCTAGCAATTCTCTCGTTATATATAATGAAGTGTGTTCATGGGTCGTCGGTGGCTTTTTTAAGTTATTGGAAGGTTTTTTTTATATTATGCTAGACGTGTGTCCGTGTCATCTGGCATGGCTAATCATCAACCATCATATTTTTTTTCCGTAATAACTAGTTAAGTGTGTGGGTGGGGGGAGGGGGGGTGTGTGTGGGGTGGGGTTGTGTCAAAAATTGATTATGACGTTACATATAACACAATAATGACTCATAAAATATTATTTTATATAATAAATAGATATCTATACAACTTTATAGATTCCCTTTAGATGAGATTTTGGATCCGGCCATGAAGTACACCATATAACTAAAGCCACGTGCACTGCCACGTATGCCTGGACCCATAGGAAAGAACAAGTTAGCGAAGCCCGTCAAACAGATCTTGTGAATTGTGATCCCCCCCACCTCATACTACTACTACCAGAAGTTAGTGTTGCGAAATCTACAGGGATGAAATTAAGATGAGAAAATAAAAAAATAAAATAAAAAAGAGACATCGGAATTTAATGTGAAAAACCTTTTGGAAAATTAAAATCACGGGAAAAAGGGCTTCACTATGTGAGGAGATTACATAGTACTCTCTAACTCTCACACCAATTCTCTCTTCCCTCTCAATACGTTCTCACGTACTTACAGATCTCTTTCTGTCTTTGCTTTCTCTCAAGCCCTAAAACCTCTTTCTAGGCCTCCCATATAAGAATCCACATTCTACAAACCCTAACATATATCCCTACCTTAAATAGCCTCAATTGGAGTGATTTAAGCCGTTAGATCAAAGCCAATTTTGCATCTCGTCGGTTTTGGATCGATCCAAGAGAGGTCTGGGTCGATCCAACTGTGCGTTGGCCAAACAAGTTCTCTGTCAACTGGTCTATGATTGATCCACTGTGGATATGGATCAATCCACTCAGTTGACGCCTCTCTGGATGGCAGGTCTGGATGGATCCATAGCCTTTCCTGGATCGATCTAGGAACGGCTCTCTACACGCCATCCTTCTCCTAAGCATTCTCACTGCTTTTTGTCGACGCTTTCGTCGACGTCTCTCATGGGAGGGATTTCCAAACAGTTAGAATACCGACTGAGTTGAACTCGTACCAACTTCTCCTTTCCTCGACTATATATCAAATTCCCATTTCCCAACATCATCATTTATCTCATGGTCATGCTCATAATTCCTCGTCCACACGCATCGATCTTAATACATGTCTATATATGTCTTCATATAGCCACAAGCCATCTATCCATGATGCGTCCCTTTCATCGATCACTCATGTGATGGTGATTCTCACCTTCAACAAAAACGTGCCTCAAAGCTTGATGAGGTCCATCTTTCATGGCTCATCCACCTCGTTTATCTCTCTCTACAACCTCTCCCACCATTGGCAGGTATCAGCCCCATCGACACCCCACTACCCTTATCCAGCATATATATAACCCTTCCTAAACTTAGCAACCATTGCCATCCCTCATGTCTACCTTAGTGAACCACCTCTCTCAAAGAGGTAATACACCATGTGCCATCCTTCAGCTCAAAACATGTGGCTCATAGATCACACCATTAGAACATGTGGCATATCTAGTGGCTTTAAGAGAAGGGGAGATTCAATTCCTAGCCGGAGGATGGCCAAGTCCGCCGCCGGGTGGATTAAGGTATAACGTGTTCGGCCTGCGCACGTGGTGGCATGTGTGTGGAGGAGGTTGCGCCGGCCGGCCGTGACAGCCACCGGTGAGTGCTTAATTGTTCGGCAATTGTCGTTGTGTGAGGTGTTCTCCCATGTCCGTTCACAGAAATGGGGGAGGGGGGAGAAAGGAGAGGATTCGGTATGCCATTAGTGTGGGAGGTTGGCATATGCCGTGAGGGTGGGAATTATGGGGGAGACATGCGTGGGTGCGTGCATGTGCATGTGCATGAGATGGATCTTTTCTACGTTAATTATGATATGCTTATTCTTGTTTCTTTTCATACTAGAAGATAATGACAAGTTTAATATATACTTAATCTATGCGTGAAACTAGATGTAAATTACTCATATATATTAGAGTAATTGCATGTTGTTAGTAGTCATTAAGAGAACCGAACATGATATCTAGCTAGTAGTGCTAATGATGATGCTAATTGTGAGAATATTGGAAGTTTTAGGTTATGAAAAATGTGAAAATAATATATATATATATATATATATATATATATATATTGATGAGTTGAGCCCGAAGGCTTAAACAAAGTAAAGCATTACATTAGATCATCCACGTCTCCATCCCATCTTCACAGGTCCAAACAAGAGGAGACCTAGAGCAGCGACAGAGTCCGCTCTAGCATTAGACTCCCTAGAAATATATATGAAGAAAAAAAATATAATTAAAATCCAATGCATGCAACCACACATCCTTGGCAACTCCGTCAACCCCTCTCGGCCACAACCTGGCACCATTCAAGATCCGAACCGTATCAAGCAAGTCCGACTCCACAATCAAACTTCTAATCCCACGATCGCTGGCCGCCACTAAAGCATGATTAATGGCTGTCATCTCTCCTTGAAGAACAAAGTCAACATCAATAAGAGCACCACAAATTCACCCCAAACTACCATCCTCAACCAGGCCTACGATCCCATAACCTGTCACGCCGGAACTGGGATCAACACAAGCATCTACACACACCAAGTGATGAGAGCCCCTCCTCCGTTCAACTAGGTTCCCCGACTCAAGTAGTTCCTTTTGTATTATGCTATAATGAATATAATGATCATCAAGTCCTCTTCATGTTCATCAGACGAGTCATTTGAGGTATGTAGTAGGACTGCAAGCTATAATAACCAAGCAAGCATATATAATATCCAAGTTCTTATTACATGAGTAGGTAATTAAGCTTAGAGTTTAATATATGTGTTCCTTTGTACAAGCGATACCATAAGTACCTCATGTTCCAATATTAAGACGATGAAACACGCGCGTATATAAACTTCTCCATAAGCACGACCTCGATTGATCGATGCCACTCGAGTTCTCTATAATTAAGCTCTTTTACATGCCATTGAGTGACTGCATAGCCCAGATATCCTCAACACTCCAGAAGTTATCATTGCATTCATTTGAGTAAGAAGGCGCAAAAGCACCTGATGAAGTGGCTGTTGTTGGATAATTAGGGTTAGTCATTTGAGCCTCAGCATCATGATCCATGCCACTGGCTTGGCTTGTGCTGCAGGCACCATCTTGAAGCATTGGTGAACCACTCTGGTATTCTGGCGATTCGCCGTGCTTGATCTTCTTCTGTATTCTTGTTCTCCAGTAGTTCTTGATCTCATTGTCTGTTCTTCCTGGCAGCTGCCTTGCAATTTTTGACCACCTAAATGATGATTAATTATCATAAACCAAACAAAGGATAGGATCGAGTTAAAATATATTAACTACCAAACTTCTTTGCCTTAATTTTTCATTTGACATTACACTTCTAGAAAACAAAAATTAACGAGCTGAAAAAAAAACACATTAAAATAGCTGTTATTACATGTCAAAGGCATATATATCGAACACAATATTTTCTAGAAAAATTAAAGGAATAAGAAACGTAGCTATTTTCCAATTTTAAGAAAACAATATATATATATATAGCTCTTTTATTTTTTCCATTTCCCCAACAGGTTGATGAAGGAGATGAGGAAATTAATGTTCTACTCTATCTCATGGAGCTAGCTAGAGATCCACCACCTTCTTTAAAAAAGATGGGCTCACCTATTCCCCCATCTTGAATGAAGGTCGATGATCAGCAACTGCTCCTCCGGCGTGATGTTCCCCCGCCGCACGTCCGGTCTCAGGTAGTTCAGCCACCGGAGCCTGCAGCTCTTGCCCGTCCGCTTCAACCCTACACAAAAGTCCCAAGAACATCTTAATAAACATCAAATCCAACAACATGATCATAAAAGAAAGTTAGAACAAAGCCAGTAAGAAGCTATATATATATATATATATATATAAAACACCGACGATCGAGCACCGCACCTGCCGATCGAGCTAGTGTGTTCCAGACGCCTTCGCCATGGGTGGCGATGTAGTTTATCAGTATCAAGTCCTCCTCCATGGTCCATGGCCCTTTCCTCACCTCCACCTCTTGGTTGCTACAAATCCTCTTGTCAAGATTGTTAGCTTCATCCCCCATAGTTGAGAGAAATTTAAGCGAAGGACAAGAACTTTTGAGAATGGAGGATGGTGAAGAGAATAAGGGGTTGGTGACTTGGTGTGGACTTTATAGAGAAGACGCTATTAATTACATCATGTGTTATTAACTTAAACACAAGATTAACATCTAAAACCAAAGAAGAGATCCCTTAATACGTGGGATAATTTTCCACGTTAAATTTCATGGAATTCTACGAAGCTAGAATGCACATACAGACGTAGGTTTGTTAAGAGAAAGATCATCAACGTAGGAGAGCTTAAAAAGAGTGCATATATATACACACACATTAACTCATAGAGTCGTGATTGGTGCACACGCCAGTTGGCGTGTGCATCTCACATTACCGACTCTGAATGCATGTCTATCGGTAGTGGTCTACCGATAGGTATGTACACATTATCGGTATCCCACTACCGATAGGTGCATTGTCGATGTCTATCGATAGCCCACTGCTGATACACACTATCGATAGCCTACTACCGATAGTGTGAAATGCACATGCCACGTGGGCATGTGCACAAATCATTTCTGTAACTCATAAGACTCAATTCTGTATATCGGGCCTTGGAGGACGGCATCACGGTTCTATATAGTATCATGTAGTTCTTGTTAGTCTTGTGGCTCAACTCATCAAACAAAAAAAATCTCATAGGACTCGATTCTGATGAGCTGCCAGAACACCTTAAAGGCAGGTTGGCAAGCTGTTGAACTCTATGAGAGAATAAAGATGGTATTGCCACATGGGCTGAGCTTGGTTAAGCTAAGATGGTTCGGAGGAACATTATATATATATATATCAAACATCACGTCTAGCTGTCTATGTAGAGCAATGATTTATGCACATGCCGATGAAATTGATAAAAAAAATCGATACTTTACTCGAGTAAATTAGGTTTAATTAAGATGCATATATACCAGCACTTTTACTTAGTGGCCACAAGAAGGCATGCACGTATATAATTAAGTACGTATCAAAGTGTTGGCTGCCGGCTGCAAGCCTGCACCATTGAAGCATGCAAGAAAAGTTTGATCACTTGTGTTAATGGATGAACCGGCCATTTGATCTTTATTGGCTACATCTTTTGATTCCATAAAAAGAATAGGTAACTTAGTAATTGACATGAAATGATCTTTAGTTATCTTGCTTTTGGAAAAGAAGAGAACTGAGGGTTTCCACTTGTATTTGGTTATTTCTAGCTAGAAGTGAAGGTGCACTATTGTTAACTTTGCTTTCATATGATAGTTTTAGATAGTTCTTCATATATCAATGTCAGTTATTAAGAAGAAGGTATAAGAACTTATCCTTGTCAGCTTTAGGTTTGCATGTAGAGATAGTTTCTTTATGTTTCTCATAGAGATATTTCTTACACGCCACCAATATCTTATGCAAATAGATTTAAGTGGCAAACTTAATTATGAAGAATTCTAGGCCCAATCTGGGGGCTGTTTAATTTGTTGCGGGGGAAGTGGAAGAGAAAACTGGCTAGTTTCAAGAATTACTCGGAATTCTATTGTTTGGACGACATGAAGTTGGATGCATAGAAAGTGAGAGACGCACTCATCATCCATCAAGCTGTCACATATCAGAGTTGGACGTTCATTCGGTACATGGATAAGGGCATGTACGATACATGTCATTTAATCGGTAGATATGATTCACCTAATGCATCGGTAGAACACTACTGATGAATCAAATCAACCAATCAGTAGAAATTTACCGACTGAATGTATCAATCATCGAATCGGTAAAACACTACCGATTAGTTATTCTAATTCATCGGTATAACACTACTGATACCAATGATTTAAATGTATAACACTACTGATTGTCAGGATGTGTAATATACATGGCCATACGCAAATCTTTATCCTATCGATCGAGTTGGCCAATATTCAAGCTGCATGGGCTTAACTAGTCCAAAGTTTTTAATTCATTGCACAGGGCCATTCAAATTCCCAATATCCTTTTTTTTTTTTTTGAAAAGACCCAATATCCTATTTGCACCAACAATTAAATCAGATATGACAAACGCATACCATAAACTTTAGCACCTATCTTTCAATATAGGATATGTTTATGCCCTAAAGAGAATTTCGTGCTCAAGAGCCAAAGAAAAAGATCATTCAGCTTGAACAAAGAACAAATGATGAAGGTCCAACACTAGGTCAACTATATATATCAAGGCAAAGAGAATAGGGAGTACATGACTGCTATTGATTTCCACTAAGCAACAAAACATTAGCTATCATAAAAACCGCCTGCAATAAGTTTGAATAAATATTTCACGACATTCTACTAAGAAATTATATAGTTTGCTTGATTCTCGGGGTTTCTTTCCGCCATCAATCATGTCGACTTGAATTTACCCTGCGAGAACTACGTCGTCTGGCATCTCTTCTGCGACACCATCTTTCCTTTATGTCATAATCACTAGGTGAGAGATTTTCAGCATGAGTTTCACAGGTTGTTTCAAGTTCTTTTCCTCGATCAGCATCCAAAACACCTCCCCTCAGTCTTGCAGACTCTGCTAAGAGGTCATATATGAGCATTTCGATAGTCCTTGCAGTGATTCCCCTTAGATACCATGATATTGGTGGTGGAGGAACAAGTGCAGGCTGAACTAGTTGCTCCAAGCTCACAATAGACCCAACCCTTCCCTTGCCACCAGTGCAAGACTCATATTCAGACCACGTTTCGGGCTTGAAAGGAGAGCAGATATGTTCGTCGACAAACAGTGGTTCCACTTTCCAACAACCCTCGAATCTTTTCATGAATCCCGATTTTCCCTGCTTAAATTTCACCTGTGCTAAGAAATTGGAAAGGGATGAGTACGGTGTTCTCGAAAGGGGACTGTGCCAACGAGGTTTAGTTATACATGATGGTGGCAGTTCATAGAAACCACCTTTGTTGAAAATAGAATAGTCAAGCATAGTAACAGATGAAATATCTAAGCTAGAACTTACTGTGTGATCTTTTCTGTTTTGATCCACCAAGACGTGTACTGATATAGTTCCAGACCACCAAAGAAATCTCCATATTGCTGCTTGCTCCAACTCAACTACTTGCCTTGAGCCCTCATCTACCAAGACTTTTCTGGATATGACTTCCTAATGGAAGATATTGATCAGTGCAGATTAGCTGCCAGAAATCGACAGAAATGGGGAATTGAGATTCATAATATTCGGTAAGCAAGTAGTTAATGGCAACTAGACTGATGCTAACTCGAGGTCACTTCAGTTAGCTAAAAGTTTCAAAGTACCCAGTTCCAACAATCTGAAGGATTTCATGCATGGACGCCTTTTGTTAAAATTCAGAAGCATGAAAACATCTCATGCAGTGAAACTTGTTTGCAGTCTCAGCAATTTCTGCACGCGTTAAATGCAGCAACACTGAGCTGAATTCCCAGACATTGGAGCACACACACATACCTACAGATACCTCATTATGTAAAATAGTTCCATAAAGTTTAATATACTTTTCGAAATGGTTGTGACAGATTGGTCTAAGGGCTTCTAAATCGTATATATTAAGATACTTAACTGAGTGCAAACAACAGTTGGAACATGAAGGTTCCTTGTTGGTCGTTACATGCTAGAAAGAGATCAAGTACAGTTACTATAAGCACTGATCTCAATGGACTTCCTAAACTTTTTGCATCCTTGGCATCTAGCAAGTTCTTATAGTCAGCTCCTGGACACTGTTCACAACCAGCACGCCAAAAGATAGTTGGATTGTCAAGCTCTACGTATTTCGCTCACCGTTAGCTATCACACTAGGGGACATGTGGAGGATCTTAAGATCAACAGATGAAACTAAAAAGTTACTGTCGGCCACTCCAGAACTCATCTATCTAAATGACACTACTAACTCAGAGTACATCATGCAAGATGCAGTCCTGATAACTGAAAGGTTCTGTCGAGCAAAGAGAAAACCTCCTTTTCTTGGCTGCTAATAATCCAAGCTTACTTTAGGTTGTTGCATAAATGACAATCATCTACATTTAAGTCTAGAGAGTTTGACAAGGAGGATAATAACAGAGGTCCACGATGCTTGCAAAAGGAATATGTTGGATAGTTGTAAACATGGCCATCAGTATTAACTTAACATTACATTTTGGTGTTTCCATCGCATATGAGCAATCCAAGTCCATGGCCAAGTTACAAAGTTCTCCATAGTTAGCAATAAAGAAATTTAGGAGCTATGGCATAAGATTAAGAATGCTTGGAATTGTCTATGTCAATTCAGTTGAACCGTACAGAATAGTTTTGAGCTTGAGATCCCACAAGCAGCATTTCGCATTTATGAGAAGTAGAAGAATCATTAAACGTCACAAGGATGCTATAGTTTACAAAACCAAGCTTCCTTGAGGTTACAGTTTCATACTGCTTCCTAAACTCTTCGCAGGTTGATATATATCCACACATAAATATAAAACTCGCAAGAACAAAAATTAGTAGAACCAACAGTACATCTACAGAGTTCTCAGCACAATATAAGAAAATTTATAGATCCATGGAAAAGAAATTCTCAGCAAATAGCAAGCTCATCCATTCATGTCAGATGCACATATACTTAGAAGTGAGCATTGGTCTAGACAAAATAAAGAAGCAACTAGTTGACTCTACTTTCATCATACTTCATTCAATCAACCTTGTTTTGCCACTTTTTTTTTTACCTTCTTTGGTTGCACATGCTCTTATTAGCACTAACAATAACGAGGTAACAGAGAACAATAATCATTCAGAGAAAACATAACTAAATGGGTAGTCAAGCATGAACCGTTGAGTTATCAGATAAAAAAATACGCATACCTCGATATTCTTGAAAACTCTTTTGTTGTCAGGGTCAACAACAATGTTATAGATAGCATCTGGTGGTAAACCGACCTTAAAATTCACATTCAAGTTGCAAAGAGAACCTTTTGGAACATTAACCTGCAATAGCATTGCAGTCAATCTCTAGCTACATAATTCTTGAATCACTTGTTAGGTAGACAACTCAGATAGGAAACAAACACAAATTGGTTTACTCATTCTGAAATGGTATCTATCGGAGTCATCCACATTACTTAAGCACTTTCAAGTAATTGTGTGTATCCCCTTATCAACAGAGGGCATAATCCCTTTTTGGAGTAGTTGAATACTACCAAGGCAGGCTACTTTCTGTAAAGCTATTTGAAGAATAAGTGGAGAATTCCGCAGAGCAGCCTTAGGGACTGGGACTAGGATTGGCAGAACAACTATGCCATGCAAAGCTATAGATTTCTCCTCTCCCTTTCCTCCTTTAGGTGTTGCTTTCATGTATCAAATTTTGTGGGTTTGCACGTTTTTTCACTTAAATCTTTCATTTACCCTTTGCTTTGCAATTTACTATGAACATGCATATTTGCTCGTAAGCCTGAACTTCAAAGGCTCAATTAACCCCCCCCCCCCCTCTCGAGATACGTTAACTGGGGCAACAGTAAATTCTAATGCCATGCTATACTGAGTCAAGCCATTTTGGTGGCTCACATTGAGCGAATAGCAGCATAGTAATTACTGACTCTACATCTGTCTGCATATGCATAATCAGCAGTTATGCAATATATGTGCACACACAAAGGCCAAATGCAAATAGCTTCAATGGGAAGTGGCCAAAAACAAGTACCTCCTTGTATTAAAGGGCTTATACCTTTATTTCAGGAGACTCATCAATCCAGCTGGAATTCTCTCTCCAAGCTTGCATCTGTTTATCCAAGTTATAATCCAATGCACTACAAAATTCTATCTCCGTTAATAATTGAGGCTTTATCGCATCGTCTTGTCTCTCCTTCACTAACTTCTTGAAATTCGACTAAAACGAAGAAAACAATTCTAAGCCCATGCATCACAAAACCATAATTAAAACAAATCAATAATAATCATGAGCACTCACCTGCAAACAATTCTGAAGTTGTTGTGGAATCTGCTTAAAGAGACCAAAGGCGGAATTCTGTGCACTCACAAAGAAGTTCCCTTTTCCCGCATTGGATTCAAGAGTTCTCGTCCTATTATCATCCATTAAACCTGAACATTCAAAACCCAAGTTCAAGACTAGAATTTATACTTCAACACACTAATTATGCCACTAAAAACTTACATCTAACAAAATCTTGTATGCATAAAACCACAAACCCCAACAGACCAAACTTTCAAATCAAACCAAAACCTCCTCAATTTTACTTTCTAAGATGCAGAATAGGAGATCCAAACCAACCAAATGCACATTACCCATGCTCTACCGGATTTGTGAGAAACGAGAGAAGGGCTGCCCCAAAAGAAAGGGGTTTTTAAGGAGCTGGTGATGTATAATGGAGATTGGAAAGGTGGACTACCAGGTGGTGTTGTGTTGCCATTTGTATGCTGGAAAAGCTTGGTTCCGTAGGGGATCTGCCAACTGAGAATATTCACACCCAACACGTTTCCGTAGGGTATCTACCTAGGTAAGGTCGTGGGAGATTTTGGAATTCTTTGGCTGCTTTGTGGAAAGCTCCCAAGGAATTTTAATTAGGGGTTTTAATAAGGAGCACCATAATATAAACTTATTTTACTAATAAAATATCTATCATTAGATTTAACTCCTAAGCACCATTTTATGTAATAAAATACTCTTATACCCCCGAACCTATATCCCACGCCACTTTAACATAAAACGCCGGCTTACGTGCGATAGAAACTGCTCGCTCTCTTATCATTCAAATTTTCTCCAATTCAGACGACAAATCCGCACGAAGGACATACCAAAAGTAGAATCTGGGTTACTTTCAGAATCTCTTTTCTCTTTTTTCCATCTTCTCTCTTTCTAAAGAACGGAAACACCTCATCAACCGCCGCGCGGAAGCAATTTGCCATCAAGCCGGTGATTTCCATCGTGTTCTTCTAGGTTCATCGATCGAAAATGTCAAAGAAATAGGTATTGACATCTCCCCTACTATTTTGAAAGATTTTTTTTGGCCTCAAAATCATCGGAAAATAAAAGGGGATTTCGAGGGATTCTCTTTGCAAAAAGAGAATAATGACATCCATGGTTGGATAGTATTCAAAAGGGGGAAAAGAGAAATCCCCAAACATTGCAAGTAATCCCTATTTTATAGATATTCTCTTTTCCAAAAGAGAATACTGACATCCATGGATGTTTAGCATTCAAATTGGAAGAGAGAAATCCCCAAACATTGCAAGTAATCCCTATTTAATCAGTATTCTCTTTTGGAAAAGAGAATACTGACATCCAGGGATGGTTTAGCATTCAAAAGGGAAGAGAGAAAACCCAAAACGTTGCGATTAATCCCTATTTGATCAGTATTCTCTTTTCCAAAAGAGAATACTGACATCCATGGATGTTTAGCATTCAAAAGGGAAGAGAGAAAACCCAAAACGTTGCGATTAATCCCTATTTGATGAGTATTCTCTTTTCCAAAAGAGAATACTGACATCCATGGATGTTTAGCATTCAAATTGGAAGAGAGAAAACCCAAAACATTGCAATTAATCCCTATTTGATCAGTATTCTCTTTTCCAAAAGAGAATACTGACATCCATGGATGTTTAGCATTCAAATTGAAAGATAGAAAACCCAAAACATTGCAACTTATCTCTAGTTGATCAGTATTCTCTTTTGAAAAAGAGAATACTGACATCCAGGGATGGTTTAGCATTCAAAAGGGAAGAGAGAAAACCCAAAACATTGCAACTAATCCCTATTTGATCAGTATTCTCTTTTCCAAAGAAAATACTAACATCCATGGATGTTTTGCATTCAAATTGGAAGAGAAAAAACCCCTAACATTGCAAGTAATCCCTATTTGATCCAAAAGAGAATACTGACATCCAGGGTTGGTTTAGCATTCAAAAGGGAAGAGAGTGCGATTAATCCCTATTTGATCAGTATTCTCTTTTCCAAAAGAGAATACTAACATTCAGGGATGGTTTAGTATTCAAATGGGAAGAGAGAAAAACTATCCGCAGAAACTTCAAAACAGAGAGAACATACAACATTGAATAGCAACGACACTGACGGCGAAAAAAACAAAACAATCGAAGAATACTATCCAAGGAAACTTCATGACAGATGTAAACGGATTAGTTTACTACTAACCTTGAATAGAAACGAAAACGAGGGCTTCAAAACAGAGAGGCGCGACAGACAAAATAACAGAGAGGAGCGACGGAAACAAATGGGCGCTTCGTAGATCGTCAGTTAGGGATCCCAAGTGGAAGACGACCATATCGCAAGAACAAAAAGGAAATCGCGTAGATCATGCCCCGATCAAATCGCCGGTTTCGATTTGAATGGATCTCGCCAAAAGGGCAACAAAACTAACCCGTAACTGCCTCATAAAGATGATAGAGATATAATGCCTCAGATATCATCCTTATACTAGACAGGGGTAAAACTGTCATGAAATATACATAACCTCCCCTAACTGCTTTGAATTGGTCTTTACACATTAAAACATCTTAGGGTGGTGTACCAGTAAATAAGTTTACTAGATTTGGTGTAAAGACTAATAATCTATTTTAATTAGGAGGTCCAAACCAAAGCCAGTAATTTAGGAAAATATTTGGGTCTTCTAGCTATTTTGTGAAAATTACCCGTCTTTTCGGTATTTCCATCCTTCATTTTTTTTTTAATTAATCGGTGTTTACACCAAATTTATAAAACTTATTGATCGATACACCACCATCATTAGAGGTAAGGTCTAAACATCATTTTTCATCAATTATGATCCCTTATATTTGATTATGCATTTATGATAGACTTTTTTACCCCTATGATAACCGATAAGCTGCCATTATCGCTCACCTCACCGCCAACACCGTCCACTGCAACCCCTCTGACCTATTTCCCTCGTTGTCCGTCGCCTCGTGGGCCCTGTCGACCATGTCTCCGATGTCCTCTCATCCCTCTCGCCAACGGTGCTGCTATCAGCCAACACCAAGCTCCGCCAGCCCGTCGCCGCCGATCGTCCCATGCCCTTTGCCGACTTGCTCTTCATTCCGTCGTTGTCGAATCTTAACTCCAACTCTAGCGAAGCCTCAGCTCCGATGGACCCCCCATCAATTCTCCATGCGGCCACTGCCATCCTCCCTCTCCTTCTCCAATGAAGCTGCAGCCTATACCTCTAAGCACCACCGCCGCCGACCTCTCCGGATCCACTGTCTCCATCACCGATCTCCTTGATCCACTCCGGTAGATGAAATCCCCATGCTTCTACGACCTCTCCTCCATCACCTCTGATGTCCTATCGGCCTTCCTCGACGGCAATCAAGCTCCGACAAGGCTTCAGCCACCGGATTTGACCTACTATCTTCTCCATACCAGCTTAAACTAGATCTGGATTAGCCCAAGTAGCAAATTTTGATCAGGTTCCACAAAGAGAAAAGAGAAAACTATGGGGAAAACCGAGAAACATTGGGGAAAGGTAAGAAAAATGTGGATAAATTTTTTGTATGATGTATCATAATTTAATTGTATGCGGCTGTTGAAGTTGTTGATCTTCAATTTTCTCTTTGTTAATTTTCTATTTTTAAATTTCTCTCTTTAATTTTTCTTTTTAATTTTCTCTTTAATTTGGGAATGCAAAAATTCGCTAACCCAAAGAGGAAAGAGGAAAGAGAAAAGAGAAAATCAAAGGAAAAACCGAGAAAAATTGGAGGGAAAGTGGGAAAATATGGAAAAGGTGAGAATTCTTTCGTTTGATGTATCACAATTTAATTGTGCTTCATGTGCGCGGCTGTTGTAGTTCTTGATCTTCAATTTTCTCTTTCTTAATTTTCTGTTTTTAATTCTCTCTTTAATTTTCTCTTTTCTATTTTCTATTTTCTGTTTTCTCTTTGCTATGTTTTATATGTTGTTCAGTGTTTCAGTTCAATATTGGCCAAATACAGTTTTCTCTTTGTTATATTTTTATATATTGTTCATTGTTTCATTCTCTTTTCTTTTTTCTCTTTTCTCTTTTCTATTTGCTATATTTTATATGTTGTTCATTGGTGTTGACATCAATTTTGGCTAGACCAAAAGGTCGCAGTACCCATTGTTTGTTTGAGCCAAAATAACATCAGATAGACTCAAGCAAGCTTAGAGCATATTTGAAATGTCCGATAAATGCTTGTCCTAACTTCGATGGCATCCAGGGGCATTTGGGTAATTTCACCCGCCCAAGGGCGTATTGGGAATTTGGGCCAAAATACAGGCCTGGACTCCCCATCACATTCTACAACAACCTTGCATGGCTTTGACGGCAACCTAAATAAGCCATATGGACGCAGGGGTATTCTAGTAATTTTACTGAAACCTCTAGCCCCCAGGGGTATCTTGGTCAATTCACACCCTCATGGTATAATTGTCTGAAAAAACTAACCATTCCACCCTCAAAATATTTTGGTCCGACATATATGACCACTGAGGATGTTTTGGTAAAATCCCGGTAAATATTCAGAATTCAAATAAATATTCTGTACGGGAGAAAATATTCACAGATGATTTATTAAATCTGGACAAATATTTAAATAATAATGGACATGAGAAATATTCAAAATCATGATTCGAACATTACTTTCGAATTTCAGAAGAAGATCCGCCGAGACACTTAGCAGCCATCTCCAATTGGGTTGCCTGGTCGATCATCCCATACCATATAAAATAATAATAATAATAAAATCAATGGCAAAACACAGCTGGGCTGCACGGTTGCTATCCTTATAAAAAAAAAGGGGATCAGCATCAAGGCAATCAGCATCCCTTTGATTAGGGACCATGATCAGCATCTTAACGTGATCAGCACCCCTTGATTAAGGGATCCATGATCCCATTCCATACAAGGACAGAGGCCTCTCGTGCCTATAAATAGAGTAGTATGGGGTTGAAGAAGAGGCTGGTCTGAGCTGGGTTGAACGGGCGGAAGGCTGGTGAAAGAGGCTGAAGAGGTTGAAGCTTGGCTGAAGGCGTTGAAGCTTGGCTGAAGAAGAAGCTTGGCTGAAGGCGTTGAAGCTTGGCTGAAGAAGAAGCTGGTTGAAGAAATTGCAGAAGAAGCTGAAGAAGAAACTGAAGAAGAGGCTTGAAGACGAAGAGGTTCTGGTGGCGTTCCAAAGTTGCGTATCACCGGAAGACGTAGATCCAGCCAACACAGCGGGAACCCATTGAGACGCTCGCGTCTCTGGGTCGACGCTGTAAGAGGCTCGTCAATCTCGCGGCCCAAGCTCCACTCTCCTGTCCCCCCCCCCCCCCCCCCTTCGCCCCCGGGGCTTAGACCTCTAACAAAGTGGCTCTAGCTTGATTCCTCGCTAGCGACGGAGGTCGAGCCAAGGCTCTCTCTCTCCCGGCGGCTTTGAAGACAAGCTTCCCCTGTTTTTGTTCTCTGTTCCAGCCGGTGCTCCTCCATCTCCCTGGTGATCTCGCGGCGCAAGAACGTCAACCCATTCTGAAGAGGGACAGCCACCATCATCGTTCCGGCGACAGAGGTTCCAGCCGCTCGCCGCACGTCCTCCGTCCTAACCAGCGCTCCCCTGTTCTAGCCGATTCTAGGCTTCTTTTCTCCAAGCCGGCTTCATCAAACCCAGTTGCCGCTCCTCCCACGACAAGAGAGGTCGGATCTTGCTGAACGGCGTTCCCAAACACTTGGACGGCAAAGCTCCCAAGTCCAACGAATTTGAAGCCCCCGACGGCAAAGATGGCATGCATGGCTTTGAAGGTGGCGGTTTGATATATTACGTCACTTGTTTTCTTATTTTCTTCTTTTGTTATAAAAATGTTTGTTGGATCTGGAATCGGAGGTGTTCCCTACGGGGATGTAAATGATGGATCTGTCGACTTGGCGATCGGCAGATCCAGAGGTGTGGTGTCTGCAATTTCTTGATATGAAATTAAAAAAATGATTTGCTCGGAAATAAAATAGAGATCTCGTCCCAACGAGATCGACGTTTTATCCACGAACAATTAGTCCAGTTCAATATTTACCAAATATTCAGTTTTCTTTTTTCTCTTTGCTATATTTTGTATGTTGTTCATTGTTTGAGTTCAATATTGGTCAAATATTCAGTTTTCAGTTTTCTCTTTTCTCTTTGCTATGTTTTCTCTTTGATAGCAAAACTAAAAAAATTCGAGATCCAATCGACAGCATGGATCTAATCAAGCATCGTTATCGGTGTCATCAAAGTTCGTGCATGGTGACACGATTATGATTTTATAACGGAGGTTCTAAAACCTTCTGTCGGCATCCACGGAGAGGATCTTCATGAACGCATCACAGGAGATCCCGTCGTCGTCGGCGTCGCCAGCACTGATCAGAGAAGAATATGATCGAGTCCAATGGTTGAGGCTGGATCAACCTAGGCTGGATCTGATTGGATCTGATTAAGACCATACCATATCAGATCGAATCGGATCGGGAGCACCTGACTTGGTTGAACCATCTCAATCGTGCGCTGCTTGTCAGGGATGATGGCGGCTGCGAGCAGAAGAGGGTGGTGGCCGACGGATTTCGCCTAGGAATGGTCGGGGAAGGGTTGCCAGTCGATGAGGTGACCGGATTTGATGCCGGAAAGAACCGGGAAGGCCGGAGGTGGCGCTGGAGCTCATGGAGAAGACGAACCGCGACGTAGGAGAGGACGGTGGTGCTTAGTCTCCGGATATGGCCGAAGAATGGACGGAGGAGGGTCGTGGCGGTGAAGGGTCCTTGGATCATATGCTGGATCGCGTTGCAAACGTCAGGTGTGGTGGTGCTGAGCAAGGGCTGTCGCCGGTTCCTATGAGGGTTGGCGCCCGGAGAGGATCCCAACGAGGCCACGGTGGTTGGGGGGTCTAGAGGAGGAAGGAGGAGAGGAGCGTGGGACGGTGCCAGTTCTGAAGAGGGTTGGAGCCCTGCCAAGGCCGCGGTGGTTGCCGGGTCTAAAGGAGGAAGGAGGAGAGGAGACGGGGCCGTGGTGAGGGGGGGGGGGGTTTTGCCGGTGTGGTGATGAGGGGTAGATGTGAGATTAAAGGGGACAATGTTGTGAGATTAGTGGAGAGAATGGTATATATGTCTTTTTGTACCTTAAAATTGTGTTAAGGTCCCAAATCTTATGATTAGTGTTTTTTTAAAAGGATGAGTTCATTTCATGGTGTTGCCTCCTAATCTTATGATTAGTGTTTTTTCAATTTTTGCTAAAAAAGAAAGTCCATCAAGTCCCATGACTTAAGTTTAGAAGTAGGAGTTAAGTGGGTTATGTCTGAATTTTGAATTAGGAAACTAGTAATTTAGGAAAAAATTATTCCAATAAATTGTCAAACGTGAAAAAGGAATCTCGAGAGGATTTAATTTTATACGTGAGTTTAGACCGAGTCCATCAGATCGAGTTTTGTTCCGACTCGCTACATAAAAATATAGAGCGGATTAAATTATTGAATTTGAATTCCATCCAAAATAAATTAAGTGACCACTCAAGGATTATTTGGCAGTTATATATTGGTTAAATTAGAATAACTATAGTTGATTATGGTAAAAATCAATAACATGGGGTAAACTCAAGACCTCTAGTTTGAATAATAGATTTCATCATCTCACTTGTTTGATAGATAGTCACACCTACAAAGTCACTCCACTCTATCAGGAGCTAGAGTAGCTACTACCGTATAATTCAATGCAACGAACCAAACAGACCCACTAGACTGTCTCACCTGATGATCGAAAAGTATCCAAGCATTGCAGACCAAGCTGTTAGATAAAATTGGATCTCATAAATTTGCTTATTTTTCTTCCCAAAATATTCACAAACTCAATGAACGAGAATTTCTTCATAAACCAACAAAGGATAACATTCATATTGCATGTCTAATTTTCTGGAAGTAGTCTGCAACAATTAAGATTACAGCGAAATAGTGACGCTCTTTTTCATCCACATATAAACTAGTGATATGCGTATGTCCATTCATCAATACATACATGAAGAGAGTTCACGTTTAACAAGTGAAGATGGTTAATACAGTACATACATCACGTTCATGACCTTGTTAAGTTGTTCTAAAATACCGAGATGACCAGCAAGTTATATGTTGTTCTGAAATGTTGAATGGTTGCCTGTATTCATTAAGCATCTGCCATTATCTTCATCTTGTGACAGCAATGAAATTTATGCAGCATCTGAACATAAAGAGAGGATTCTGTTCTCATGGTCACCACCTAAGGCGCCGCCTTCCATACCAATAAGCAAAAGCTGCAATGGAGACGGCTACTATGACACCGGCTGTAGCATGCAAAGCATACATCGGTCGTTCAACAACAGCCCTACTTTCTGGCATTACCTGTTGACTGACCCGCACAGCGAACTCCAGTCCTGATCTTTCCAATTCCGAAACATCGCTAACTGTTGCCTTGAGCTTAACAGCTTTGGCAATGGCATCATACTCCTCTTTGTTTCCACCTTCGAGGAAGGCCCCCATTATCTGGCCCTTCTCTACCCAGAATGCACCAAACTTCCTGCTGGAAAAGTCTCCAAAGTGAACGACTTCTCCAACATTATCTCCATAAAATTGCCATGAAAGGGTGAAGACTCTGGAGTAGAAGAAAGGCAGGTAATCGAAGTCACCAGTTTTATCAGGTGCCATAATGGCAGTGACAGCATGCTTTGCGGTCTTGCGAGCAGAATCAACATGCTCGAGGCGACGGATATCGTGGCCGAAGAGTTTGACGGGGAATGCGGAGACATCCCCTACAGCATAGACAGAGGCATTGCTTGTTTGCATTCGTCTGTTCACTTTGACCCCGCCTTTTTCAAGAGTAAGTTGACCCTCAAAGAGGTCTGTGTTAGGTCGGATCCCAATGCCAACCACAACCATATCAGTGGGCAGCCGTGTTCCGTCTCTGAGAATCACAGCAGTTACCTGCAAGGATAACACCTTTCAGTTTCCCATTGTGGCTAAAAAACCAAGCAACCACATGTTTACTAGTAGCAGAAATGATACGAAAGTGCAGAAAGCATTTCCTCACCTAAAAATGAGGTAGGCAATAGCACAAATGGGTCAACAACCTAGCTCGGGGAAAAACTAGTATAACAATGAGGATTCATGAGGAAGACTTTTTCAATCTCATTCTCGAAGGTAGAAAATACAATGGACAGACATGGGCTCGACTAATATTATCCACCCATCTACTGATCAATTATTTGGAATCTGTATAGGTCGAATTTTACAAGTCAACCTGACAATGCACTGGAACAATCTAGGGGTCCCAATAAAGGCTTGCTCTAATGCACGGTTCACTGATTAAGCATTGCTCAAAGCTGACAGCAAAAAACTGAATGATCTCGTTATTAGCTAGAAGTAGATATTTTGGTTCAAGGCGTGTTAATTCTCATGATCCATTTTTTCACGTGTACATAGATCCATATTATACAAGACATGCTTCAAAACAGCGTGATATGTTACCTTCCCACCAGAATCGGTCTCAAATGATGTCATGACGGTCCCTTTAATGAAGGTTACTCCCTTAGACTTGTAATAATCCTCATAAAACTCAGCAATTTTTTGTGTGAACAAACGAGGCACTGCAAAACATCAGGTTTTGAATTACACCTATATATATTCAAAATACAAATATTGCAGCTCCAATAAATAGGAACATGGAGTCTAATTACAAAAAAAAAGATGCATAACAATAATACTTACTACAATGTGCCTCGGGGAAGACTAAGGTCACCTTTATGTTGTTTGTAGCTAAAGCTGCGGCACATTCCATGCCTATGTATCCACCACCGATGACAACAGCATCTCCACCATTGCATGATTGCATCACGCTAACTAGCCTAGTTGCATCAGCCAAATTGCGCAGATAACAAACATTTTCAGCATCAGATCCCTTCACTCCAAATTGTTCAAGCTTCAAAGCCTACACATAGAATAATTTCTTTATTGATTACTACCATGGCTATAT
The DNA here is from genome assembly GCA_963920575.1 of Narthecium ossifragum. NCBI lineage: Eukaryota > Viridiplantae > Streptophyta > Magnoliopsida > Dioscoreales > Nartheciaceae > Narthecium > Narthecium ossifragum. Next base: position 24,761,996 of record OY986970.1, on the reverse strand, counting down.
AAATACTGCACAGAACTTCTGGAATCTCTTGGTCCTTTGTTTCAGCAATGTTCAGAATCGGAGGATTTAGTTTAATTACCCGAGCACCTGTCGCAATAATCAAAATCTTATAACTGACGGTTTCTCCCATTGCTGTAATCAATGTGTTCCGCCTCACATCTGCAGACTTTACTCGAGTTCCAAGGACAAGTTCAATTCCTAGATGAGCAGATACTTAAGAGTCAACAGCACGAGATAGGGAAAGTGTGGTGCACGCACGCAGACAAGCATGCACATTCTTTTGTGTATGGTCAATATATATTTAATGCGCATTACTACATATGAACATTTATGTAGAGAGAGAAATTGTATTGACAAAGCTATTATATAGTGCATCATCCAAGAAAACCAACTCTACTCAATATTAGAAACACTGATAGAAGGAAATGCCAATTGACAACAACTAGGCCCATGCAAAGAGGCTCAGCGTAACCTAGTAGTTCCCTAACAAATTAGTGAAATTGAGCACCTCTATTATATCGTGGTGTGGTCCAATTTTCATGTGGCTCTAGAAAGATCAAAATCTGGACGATATAAAACTGATGCTAGTATTCAGGTTATTGCACACTTTATGTCATATTTGTCATGTGGTGCACAAACGGTAATAACTTGAAGCGAAAGAAAATACTGCAGATGAGAAACAACCTTCACATGGAAATGTCAAAAAATCACCAACGAGGTCCCAATAAGGACCGTATAAGGTTAACAGCTGGTCAAAAAAGTACCAAGTATATGAGGTTGATAAATCTAAGTCACAAGAGAAAAATTACCATGGTCCTTATACCATTTTGGTGTCAACAACTCGTCACCGGCACCAACACAAGTATGAAATGATGGGAGCTGTGCAGGAGCTGCATACAACAAAAACTCAGGCATCAGCATGAATAAGATAGAAATAGGCTCTAAATGATATTGAGTACCCAAAGGAAGTTGACAGATATACCCTATTAGAATATACTGACACTTTCACATTAGATATACTCAACATTCAAATATCAAGCAATGATTACTGGCATTAGAAAACTAGATGAGTAAATATCTCAATATACTGGGAAACATAAAAATCAATGAATTGACTCGGTTAATTTCCAACTCACAAGTAATGAACCCTGAGTTCAAGCCTGCCCTTAATTTAGTCCTGACAGATTTATTTTCCCCACAGGAATCAGGCCACCTACAGATGATAGACTAAAAGAGAAGATGTTCATGTCGGGAGAGCTAAAGTAGAAAAAGGTCATTATTTACGATGAAATTTTAACTAGCATAGGTGAGCACATTCAGATTTATTGCTGAGGATATGTGAGATGCAAAAATGTGATAAACAATAGCTACGTGTAGCTTATCTAGAGTCTCAAAGGCTCCAAGTAGATAATACCTTCTGGTAGCAAGAAACCTTTGCTTAAGGCAGGTCTCTCATAAGGCGCAACCTGCAAGAAACATGAAAATTTTTCACAGCTTGCAATGCGTGTTTAATTTACAAAATAAGAAAATGCCAGGAGTAATAAGATATGGCGGTAGAATTCATTATTTGTACAAAGTTCGCATTAGCAAATTAAAAAATAATAATGACAATCGATGCACAAAGAAATTGATTAATTATCTCAATTCATGAAACCCATTGTTTGCACTTTGGAATCTGAGAAATCGGCCAGGAAAATACAATCCATGACGGGTTAAGATTGGATCTAAGAATACTGGAATTAAATGAAAGCAACGAATTAGCAATGCACTTTCCTTCATTAAAAACCATGTGACAGTTTTCTTTACAGCACCTCATCTTAAAGGGCCAGGAAAATCTCAACATACAGTACCTAGAACACATGCAAATTACCATAATGAATGCAAAAATAAACCTCAAAACTCTTATTTTTACCAAGAATTTTTTTTATGTAATATAAGACTCATATCCTATAACTCTAATGAAACACAACCACCAGATTCTAGAATGAACAGAAAGCCAATGCACTCATAATTCATTAACAGATAAATGGAAACAATGAACAAACCCACATTATTCTCGGAACCACATAACACTACATTCATGGAGCCCAACAACCTCTGATCAGAAGCATTAATTTTTCACACTTCTAACAAGAACAGTCCTTAATCCCAATACCAGGAAAAAGGAGACGAAGAGGAGCTTCAAGAATGAAACACATCCTAAAGACCAACATGGATAATACGTTACAAGCTCCAAATTTGCCACCTACTGAAGGTATAAAACTCCAATAGAAGCCTAGAAAACGCCATGCCATGGTCTGTTAGAGTTATTAGTAAGTTCAAAGACTAACTTTTGACCTTCCCAGGCTACCGAAACCCAAAGAGAAGCCATAAATTTCATCCATCGAGCTATCAGAGTTCTCAAAAGATCACTTCAGGCAACAGGGAGCCAAAAAAATTGAACTTTAAACAGCCCAACGATCAAATAGATGAAGCCCAGTTCGTCAAACTCCAAAAAACAACACCAACGAAGCTTAAAACCATTGGGTTGTTAAAACCCGGATACAAGAACGAAGCAAGTGATCAAATAGCTCACGGATTCTTCGGAGATGATGCAGAGCTCGCCATGGCCGACCCCTCTCCGGACGAACTCGAGAGCGGCATACCCAGCGGCCACCCCTCCGCCAAGTATCACGTACTCGAACGCTCTCCCCATCTCTCTCTATCTCTCCCCCTGTGAACCCCACAAACCAATGGAGATGGGCATTAATCCGCAAACCCCCAACCTTTCTAAAATCTATATATAGAGATTTCGTGATTGGGGGGTTGGGGGGGGGGGGGGGGGGGGGGGGGGGGCACTCTTTCTCTTTCTGTGTGTTCGTATACTCTTCTTATCCCTCAAGGGCAAAGATATTTTGTGCGATAATTTAAAAAGAATTTTGCTTTATTTTTATAAATTATTTGGAAAATAGTTAGGGTAAATTTTTTGCTTAAATTTTCAAATTTCTCTATAAAAAGGTTCTTGCCCTATAATGGATAAATTTTGAATCATAGAATCTAAATTAAAACTATTCTTAAAATTATTTAAGAATACGGATGCAAGTAAGGGTGGCAATCCGGGTCATGACTCGTGAACCCGATCCGAGATAAACGGGTTTGGGTTTGGTCTAATCGGGTTCGAGTCATAAACGGTCCGTTTATGACCCGTGAATAAATGGATCGGGTCAGGTTGACCCGTGGGTTAGACGGGTCAACCTATTTACCCGTTTACCCATCAGTCATCTACTCATCTCCCCCTCTCTCTCCCAAGTCTCCCCCATCAGTCATCTCCCCCTCTCTCCTCCTCTCTCCCCGATCTCACCCTCTCCCCATCTCCCCCTCTCCCCCTCTCCCCCTCCCTGGCCTCCCCTCGCGGCGATCTCCCCCTCTCCCGATCTCCGATCCCCCCGATCTCCCCCTCTCCCCTCTCCCGATCTCCGATCTCCCCCTCCCCTCGCGGCGATCTCCCCGATCTCCCCCTCCCCCTTCATGGCCCCTAGCCCCCACCGATCTCCTCCCCTCCCAGCCCTTCTCCGAAGTCCACCAACATCTTCCTTCCCAACCTCCATCCGATAAAGTCTATCGGACGATGAAGAAGCCGGAGAAGAGGGAGAAGGACGGGAGGAAGATGGAGGTGAAGGGGTAGATGGCGACATTGATCTCGGCCACCCATGACCCCTCTTCCCACTCTGACCAGTCCCCTGCCTTCGAGATCCTCCGCTCCTCCATCGTATCCAGCACCTGACGCCTCCCAGTGTCGTCCACCCACCAGATCCTGCCTTTGGGCGACCGCGACTCCTCCCGGCCACCCCCTAGGCGCGATCCACCTTCCAGCCGCTTGCTAGCTGCTCGCGGTCATCGTCGCCGACTAGCTTCTCCCTTCTCCCTTCTCCTGCATTGTAAATTGTAATTCTCTTTTGTTTACAGATAAACGGGTTAGTCTCGAGTCGGGTTGATCCGTTTATAGATGAGTTGGGTTTGGATTTATAAATCTGACTTGTTTATTAAACGAGTCGAGTTCGAGCTGGGCATGTGGGTCAGGATATAGGTGTTCGACCCGACCCGTGAACCTGAATTGCCACCCTAGATGGACATTGGGACTTGAATGCT
>OY986970.1:24675496-24752668 GCA_963920575.1 Narthecium ossifragum | reverse complement strand
GATATTTTTTGTCCTGAGCTCAACTTATGTATATTCCAATCTTTTGTCCGTGCTTGTTTAACGTAGATGGACGACGAAGCACTAATGACAATGTTACATTGGTTGTCATTATTGTTTGCGTACACAAACGATTAGGGTATCATTCGTCGAGTCCCGAATTCTCGCATTAAGTTAGAATCGACGGTAGACGGTCACATTTGGAGAGGGTTACAAGAATGGGACGCGATTATTGTGTCTCATATATAAGAATGGACTTAAATGTGCTAGGCGACTTAGCACATATAATGAGGACAAATCGCTGGTTGGATGAGTCCGACAACATGTTGATTGAGGAACAGCTGTGCATATTTTTGCACATAGTTGGGCACAACACCAAGAATCGCGTCATGCGAGCGGAATTCCATTTGTCGGGTGAGACAATAAGTCGTTACTTCAACCATGTGTTGAATGCAGTGTGTCGGCTCCGTGAGCAATATATGCGGCAACTCGGGTCGGCAACACACCCAAAAATAGCCGAGAACCCTAACTATCACCACTTCCAGGTATTATATTGTTGCCAACCACCACACATAATAAATTTTATCGTTGTGATCCTTTTGTCTTTTTTTTTGTAGAACTGTATTGGCCTAATCGACGGTACACACATAGATGCAACGGTCCCACCGGAACTAGCGCTTAGATTTCGTGGTCGCAAAGGGATCATACCAAATGTTTTGGCAGCTGTCACCCCGGACATGCGATTTACCTATGTACTAGCCGGTTGGGAAGGGTCCGCCAATGACTATACAGTTCTTAAAGATGCTCTTCAGCGTCCTCCACCATGCAAATTGAAAACAATAGAAGGTATCGGAATAACCAACTATACATTCCTACTATATCAATATCACATACCAAGTAGACTTCATTATCCTATCTTCAATTATAGGCAAATACTACCTTGTCGACGCCGGCTATCCTACCAACCCTGGATTTATTGAACCTTATAGAGGTGTACGATACCATGTCAAGGAGTATAGTAACCGCCCCCCTTGAATTGCAAAGAGTTGTTCAATCTTCAACATTCTTCCCTTCGCTCCGACATCGAGAGAGCTTTTGGGCTCTTGAAGAACCGCTTCAAGATCTTAGCGTCCCATCCTTTCTTCCCATTGAAGACACAGGTGAAATTAGTCCACGCATGTTGTCTTCTTCATAATTTCATCATCGATAGGACACCAAATGATAGTGTTGCATGTGAACCACTTCCTACTAACGATGAAAATGATGATGATGCCCCGCCCATGCCACGCAGTCAAACAACACGTCAACAACGTCAAGACCAAGCTACGTGCCTCAATCTCCGAGATGAAATTGCGAATCTAATGTGGGAAGATTATAACCATCTACCAATGATGGAATGAATTTCAGTTATGTTTGTATGAGTACTATTATGCTTTTGCTTATTTGTATGAGTGCTACTATGTGTTTTTATGCTTGACATAAGTACTACTATTATTATGCTTTCAGTGAACAATTTGTTGTTCGTTAAATGTTTGTTTTCCTTACATATGCTTAGTACGGTATGGAAATGGAACAAAATCCTACTCAACAAGGTAGCAGCGAAAAAGTGGGTTATAAGAAGTGAAGTTTGCCTATGCAAAAGGTCTTGCTAGAATACATGGCCGATGTGGCAGGACTTAAGTGTAGTACGGACAAGGGGTTCAAAAAGTCTCAGCTCCACGGCGCTGCTGTGCACGTGAATTCAATATTCGGAACATGTTTCGACCATAGGAATGTGAAAGAGAAAATGAACTACGTTAGAAAGAAGTATAAGCTTGCGAAGCTATTTCTTCCGCTCAGTGGAGCAGGGTGGAGTGCTGAAACAAATATGATTACTGTCCCCCAAGGCGTCGCCAATCATATTATTGCGGTAATCGTTAAACCGAGCTAGCTGATTTTTCCCCATGCGTAACCACTCTATGAAACGTCCTTGACTAATTGTTGCAATTGCAGACTAATCCTGAAGCAAAGCAAATCTTGAACACTCAAATCCATCACCTTGACCTTATGATTATTTGTTGTGGGGATGAATCGGCTACTGGGAGTCATGCTACAAGTACGTTTGATGAACACAACGTTGAAGAAGACAACCATGTCGACCTCGATGATGATTCTCATGTACCACTAGGGGGTGTTACGCAAGAGGGGGAGGGTGTGCATGAGCCACCCATGACCCCTCCTAGTACGCCTTTGAGCACACAACCATCTGATAATTTGCCTAGGTCGGCACAACACCAACCATGTAACAGGCGTAGGGAAAATAGGGACGATGCCCTCGTGTCAGTTGTGAGGGAGCTGAAAGACGTCATATCTAGTACTTGAACTATTTCGCCTGAATTTTAACTATTTTGAATATGCGTATTGAACATCAACCATTTCGATATTTAATCGTTATAAATCGTTTGGGAGTTTTGACATGCTTCAGTTGACGTAAGCTTAACTTATTTCAGGATTTTGAACCATGAAATATTATGTTGTCTTTGTTGGCCGCCAGCCTGGGGTCTATAGTTCTTAGCTTCAATGTTTCACACAGGTCAACAAATTCAAGGGTGCGTGTTATGAATCCTTCAAGAATAACGCTGAGGCATATGAGGCCTACGACCGACACTTTAATGGTCATAAAGTGTGCTATGAAGCAACCAGAATACGACTAAGGACTATGAGGGCCATGACTTCGGAGTTAAATGCCCCAAAGTTACCAGAAATGGTAACGTATGGTACTATACCGGATGTGGACTTTTAGCTTTGCTGGTCACTATGATTTTGATTACCCTACTGCTGCACTACACAAGTTGATTAAGTTTGGTTTTAAATGCAAACATTAAATGGGCTGGTATGTAGGGCTAAACGAGTACAATTCTTATGTTTGAAGTTGGTTTTGTTGTTACAATTAACTTGCTATGTATTTGCTATGATTGGGTAATGATGGTTTGGTACATGTTGGCTTTATCTACGTCGGTTTGTTGAAGGGCAATGATGATGGCTTGCTATGTATTTGCTATGATTGGGTAATGATGGTTTGCTACATGTTGGCTTTATACGTCGGTTTGTTGAAGGGCAATGATAATGGTTTGCTATGTATTTGCTATGATTGGGTAATGATGGTTTGCTACATGTTGCCTTTATCTACGTCGGTTTGTTGAAGGGCAATGACGATGGCTTGCTATGTATTTGCTATGATTGGGTAATGATGGTTTGGTACATGTTGGTTTTATCTACGTCGGTTTGTTGAAGGGCAATGATGATGGCTTGCTATGTATTTGCTATGATTGGGTAATGATGGTTTGCTACATGTTGGCTTTATCTACGTCGGTTTGTTGAAGGGCAATGATGATGGCTTGCTATGTATTTGCTATGATTGGGTATTTCCTTGTGTTTTGGTGCCCTTGAGTTTGGCTGGCTGCCCTCTAGTAGGCAACCCTCTTGCTTTATCTATGTCGGTTTGTTGAGGGGCAATGATGATGACATGATTATATTGTTTTCTTGTAAACTTTGGCGGCGATAATGATGTTGAGCCGTGTTTGTTTCGTACTGATTTCGTTGCACGAGAGATGAGGCACAGGGGAAGTGATGAGGCACGGCCTATGATGATATTAGTTGCGGTTATGGAGTTTGGCTGCCATCTTGTAGACAACCCTCTTCTGTTCTGAGGCTATGTTGGCTTTGATTTTTTCGTACTCTTTGGAAACTATGGTTTCGTACTGATTTTGTTGCACGGGAGTTGAGGCACAAGGGAAGTGATGAGGCACGACCTATGATGATATTTAGCTGAGGTTATTGTTATCCAATTCAAAGTATGGAGTACAGATTGAAGCAAGTGAAGAGAACAAAACCAAAGACCTTGTAATTTAAAAGTTCAGAAATTTATTGTATCCGATATTTTTAAATTTGTAGTTGTAAATTGATACAATTTGGGTTGTTAGTGTTGTTATAAAAGTTGATGTATTCCTTAAATTTGTACAGGGTCCACAACTTATAAAAACAAAGGAAATGCTGTCCAATTTTTTTTTGTAAAAAAATAACTCAGTTTTAAAATTTAAAACATAGCACTAGGAGTCTCAATTTGCCAATAACCAAAATCTTCCAAGTTCAATCTATCAATCAAAAAGCATCTTAAACATTAAAAACCATCATAAGTAAAAATTAATCTACGGAATAAGAAAAAGACGGCGAGGTCGGATGGTTTCTTCTCGATAAACTCGTATCTCGCGAATAAGGAAGAGTCGGCGTCGGAGATCATCAACCACAGTCGGGGCTAAAATGTGTTCGTCAAATTCAAAACCCGATGGTGGCTGCATCACTAAGGATTCTAGTCGGCGGCATCGACGTAGTATCCGGTTCTTATTAGCACGTTGGTGGAGGAGGTGACGATGTCGGATGGCCTCTTCTTCTAGGGCAAGACGACAATCTTCTTCTTCCTCTTTCAAGGCAATGAGTGCCTCTTGATCTAACTGCCTTACCATCTGTAAAAAAAATAAGAAAGATATGAGAGGGGAGGGGAAGGGTTGATGCAGACACATGAAGTAATAGAGGGAGGAGGGAGCAAATTTATAAAGGTTTGGAGCTCATGTGAAAATGACCAAAATGCTCTTAAAACTAGCCGTTTTATAGCTGTTGAGATGGAAGATTTTGTCATTACAAAAAAATATTGCTTTTGCTACTTAAGTCATCACTTTCCATCAAAAATTCCACCATCATTTCCACTGCAACCAAACAGAATTAATTGATTACCACCCACTTTTCCACCATCATTTCCACGTCAACCAAACAGATGGAAACAGTTTCCATCCTGCTTTCCCACCATCATTCCACAACAACCAAACAGACTTAAAACCCAGAACTTTCCATTCCACCAGCTTTCCATTCCTCCAGATTTCCTCTCCACTTTTCATTCCACCAGCCCTCTTTGCAACCAAACATCCCCTTAACGCAAGGAATGGAATGCTTTATTCCTGATAACTTGGGAATAGACCAATCCCATCTTATACATCGGATTGGCTCATTCCGTTCCGGACTATGGGGGATTAGGAAATAGAATTACTAAGTGCCCAAGGGTCTTGTTTCTTTCTGGACAGTTTATCATGTCTATAAATTCTTCGACCCATGCATATCATCAAACTAATTAGCAAGAAATAGAGGAGGCCAGATCGAGGGTGAACAAACTCATGAAGAAGATGTCGAAACTATTGTCCGAGGGTGTGATGATTGCAGGCATAGGCATTCTATCTCTTTGCATGCAGCTAGATTCCAAAAGCTTCAGAGCCACGCAAGTCTTACTATGACTCATGTCCACAAACTATATATTAGTGCACGCACACACCTTACTATGACTGCAGTTATTTTTGTTCATATACCTGAGAGAGCAAAATCAGGGCCGACGATGTTGCCCGTAGCTAGTTGTCGTCATTTCCGGTCTCAGTTGTGCTGGGACTACTACTACGAGGATGGTTTAGATAGGTTGCAAGATGTAAGGTAAGACCTTAGTCTTTGGCTCAACTAATGAAAAAAAAAAAATTGTGTTAAAATTCCTATTCACTACCTTACTTACATAGCCATATAAGTAAGATTTTAGCTTATCCACAAAACTTATCAGTCTCAGCTGCCCAAGAGATCACATAGTAATTAGAGGCTACCATGGCCGGGCTCACAGAATCCCACCCTCCACATGGACCACATTCTCTTCTTTCCCTTCTTGGCCTCCAGCCATATGATTTTGACAGTGGATATCTCGCCAAACTGTTTGTTGTCGCGTAGTGCTTATGATTCAATTATTACAGCATGCAAATAATGTTTTGGGAGACTTATTATAGCGTCTTAGTAGTACTGTTTTTTTGCTTATTGTAACTTTCTAATAGCTAGTGCTATGAAATGAATCTTATAGCATTCATATAATGTTATGAAATTAATCTTATAGCTTTCATATAGTCCTATGCTTTACTTATTATGTAATTCAAATAGCTATGCTTTAATTAAAAGAGCATTTAAAAAATGTTATGTTTTCCTTATTAAAGCATTCAAATAGTGCTATGTTTTTCTTAATATATCATCTGAATAGTGCTAGATATCGCTTTGTATAACACTCGCACAGTACTATGATTACTTTTTATAGGATTCAAATACTGCTATAGTTTGCTTATTATTATCGAAGAAAAAATTTATATTTTACATAATATAGCATTCAAATAGAGTCATTAATAAATATCAACCTCAAAGATAACATTTTTTGGGTGTTAAGTTTGCTTTAGCATAACATTCACAGAGTGTTATTATTGTCTACATTTAAATTGAATATAATATTTTATGAATGCTATGCTTTTTAATTTTTGGAACATGATATTAATACTATGCTTTGGATTGGACTAAAGTAGTATGTTAAAAATGCTACCACCTATTAAAATAAGATATTACAACTTTGTATTTACAATATAGCAAATATTAATGTATTAAATAAAATAACATTTCTGAAAGTTCTTAAAATCAAAATCCACTACAAAAGGATCAAAAGTATTGTTAACTTCAAACAAGACAATCTAAGTGCAACAAAAGTTCAAATTCTATTCTAGCATCAATATCATTGCATGACTACAAATTTAATAGGCCAAGCCATACTTGTACCTAATGCTTCTTCCATATGTGTCATGTAGGATGTAGGTCTCTACAAAAGTGCATCCTTTTCTTTCACTGCATCGATCTACCCAAACTCTGATTACATAAGGTCCAAGAGACCGTGCACAACTACTTTAGGGTCAGTTGACGAAAGAGATCTCTTAGCAACTATTTTTCCATCATCAAGCCACATAGGTTCTTGCACTTTTCAGAAGGTAATTGTGAGCTAGCATTCTACATTAGAAAGACAAATATTAATTAACAAATAATCAAATAAATGCATAACTAGAAATTATGAAAATACAATCCCAATTAGAAGCTTTAGTATGATTTTTACTTTATCAGAAGATGAAGGTATGTTTGGTCCTTCCTCGTCATCTTGACCTTCCTTTCGTGATTTCAAATAGATGTTAAACTCTGTAAAAAGAAGAAATGCTCATAGATCAATTACACGAACTAGTACTCACCTGTATTTTTATATAGTTATCAATTATGCTTTGCATATTGGTCATCTTGTCACACATAGAGTTAACTTGTTGTTGAAGCTGCAGAATAGTGTCGTCCCTTTGTGCCAATAATGTAAACTATGAAGGTGTAACTCCGAACCCAACTCCCCTCACTTGCATACGAGGCTCTTGACCGAACACTTGTGAAAGGGGATTTTCTGGAAAAAAAATTGATAGTTGAAAGTTCCAGAGGGGGTAAATTGGACCTTTTTTTGATAAATCAATAAATGGAAAACACATGTAGGAGGAGTCTAAAAAATTAACCAATTAAATCAAGAATGAGAGGAGAGTTAGAGAGAGTGCACGAAGTTTATAGTAGTTCGACCCTACTCTTGGTTTACGTCCACTTCACTCAAGGTTCTCCTTGAGGTTCCACTAGTTGCAAGAACTCTTACAACGTTTTTCACCAAGCTTTCGGGTACTTAGCAACCTTACAATCCTCTCTCAGGATCTCTTGGGAATCTTTCATGTCTCTTTTGGATTCTCTCAAAATCTAGTTTATAATTTGAAGTAGTTTTACAAAAGTTAAACTCTAAAAGATGAGCAAAATGAAAAATAAACTTGCTCAAATATGTATAAATAATCCTCTTAGTTGTTACACAAGTAACAACATCTTCATTCTTATACTTGAGCTTCAAAGCCTCAAAAAACAACTTCCAATGACTATTTTAATTTTCTCCAACAACTATATTTTTTTACTCTGCACAGGTTGACGGTTGATCCATGGATAGACCGTTGCATCATCTGTCACGCTAAAAAATAGCATAAATTATCCATTACATCAACCATCTAGTCTTCATGATCGACCATCTCATCATCCATCGCGCTTAAAAATAGCATGGATCATCCATTGCATCAACCGTCCAGTTTTTACGGCCAATGCTCTCATCGACCGTCAGCCTCTGTGAGGAAATGATGCATCTATTGTCGATGCTTAGATAGATTGGGGAATGATGCATTTTTGGTCGATACTTGGATCCACTAGGATCACTCCAAAATGGCCATGTCTTGACCATCAACCGTAACATCTTACGGTCGATGCTGACATCGACCGTTAGTACAAAAATATCTAAAAATTGAATTTAAAGAATTCTAAATTAAGAGATACAGATGTCAAATCATTATTTAATCATCATACACATATTGACATCATTAAAATAAGATTAGAACCAACAGTAGTATGATCACTTGTCTTTTTTGCAACTCCGAGAGCTGGTACTAGGTTTGGAGGCCTCAAGCGACTCTTTTATTTGGGTCATACAGGGTAGCAACTCCGAGTGGATGTCAGAGGGGTATGAGGAGAGGGTGTGGTCTACGGGAAAGGGTTGATCATAAGAGGTTGGGTTCCTCAAATACTAATATTGGGCCATCTGTACTACCTACACATAAAGAAAATATTTTAAAAAAGGAGAACATAAATGCTTTAAAAGAAAAAAACCAATAGAATAGATAATTCGTTATATAAAAAGATACCTTTTACAATTGTCCTCCATGAGTTTTCATATTTTGAAATCATTAGATGATTTTCTCATTGTCAATGCTATCAAAAATATTTTTGCAATATATGTAATCAAATAATTGTTGAACCATTCATCACCCATTCGATTCCGTAATTTATTCTTCACAATATGCATAGTCGAAAATGCTCTTTCAACAATTGTTGTTGCAATTGGTAGAATCAGCGCAAACTTTAAAATCATGTAAACCAATGGATATACTATATCTCTTCCGGTCTTAACCATTTGTTTTGCAAGCTCAATTATGTCATTCAATTCTATAAACTTGTCACTAGAATGGACATCCATAATATAATTTTTGAGTTGATTTGTGAGAGCCATAAGATTCACTTCTGAAAACTTAATCGGATAGAATCTTGCAAGATGAATCAATTTCGATTTATCAAAAGATGAAAATGAATCTTTTGGATTTAGACATGTCATGCAAAGCAACAATTATGTATTCACCTCATTAAATCGATTATTCAACTCTTGAAGTTGCATATCGATTATTCTGTAGAATAAATCGATACAAAAGTGACGATCATATGTGATATCTCCACCGTTTCTGCGCGATCGGCCAAGAGGTAGAAACTTATATCACTCATATAAGGAACTTCAATATCATAATCTTTACAAAATAAAGATATTCCATCGAATAGAGAATCTCACTCTTCATTTCTGATCTTTTGCAATCTCTTTTTTAATATTCTAATCATCTCCTATCTCGATAAGTATAGGTATGTATTTAGTGATTTTGCCAAAAGTCAGGCTGCCCTCTTGCACCTACGAGGCTTCGCCACTGGGTGGTGGTGCCCGATGGGGGTGGCTGACAGTCCAGGAAGAGAGGTAGCATGGCGTCTAATTGTGAACGGTGTGGCAGTGGAACCTGGGTGCAGCGTCCCGAGGCGATCGAGTCCAGGTCAGGGTGCAGGCTCATTAATTTCTAAACCGTGGAAATCAAGTCCGGTAGAGGAAGCTAGATGTGCGTGTGGGATGACGCGGGCTGCGAGGTTAGGAGTCGCCCGCGCTGAGCCAAGCGTTGTTCGATTGATAGTCTCCCGAGGGGACGACAAGCCACCCTCCTCCTATTCATGTACAAATTAAGCTCCTGCATGTATCATAACTCTTATTCAGCTCTCTGGCCAGCTCCATAATGGCAGGGAAAAGAAAGAAAAATTCAAACCCTAGAGATGAGTCTCCCATGTCGCACTATCCGAGGCAAGCCATGCCTTCCTTCTCTCTCTCTCTCTCTCTCTATATATGTCCATATTTACTTCACGCTTAGCTCTGAGCACTCTCCTAGCTAGCTAATCAATAGCCACCATGGCCTCACAGTCACACACCCTTCACGTCGCCGTCCTCCCCTTCATGGCCGCCGGCCACATGATCCCGATGATCGACGTCGCCAAACTGTTCGCCGCCCGGGGCGTCACCATCACCATCCTCACCACCCTCGCCAATGCCCCTCTCATCCAATCCTCAATCGACACTGCCAGCACCGCCATCCGCCACCGCCTCCGCCTCGCCGTCCTCCCCCTCCCCTCTCCTCTCCCTGGCGTCCCCGACGGCTGCGAGAGCATGGACACCCTCACCTCCCATGACGAGCGCATGGAGTTCATCGTGTCCACCGCCGTCCTCCGCGCGCCATTCAAGCGTGCCCTCGAAGAGGTCCGCCCCGACTGCGTCCTCGCCGACGTCTTCTTCCCGTGGGCCACTGGCGTCGCCGGTGAGCTCGGCTTGACGCGCCTCGTCTTCGACGGGCGAAACTTCTTCACCCACTGCGTCGAACACAGCCTGTGGCTTCACCAGCCCCATGTGAGCGTCGCCGGCGACCGTGAACTCTTTCTAGTGCCCGGCCTTCCACACCACGTCGAGATGACCAGGTCCAGACTCGCCGACTATAGTAGATTAAAGCCCGCGTATTTGGACTTTTTCATGCAGATGGTAGAGGCGGAGAAGGGGAGCTCCGGCGTCATAGTGAACAGCTTCTACGAGCTGGAGCCGGACTACGTCGAACACAGCCAGAATGTGATGGGCCGGAAGGTGTGGCACGTTGGCCCGGTATCCCTTTGCAATAAAGACTCCGCCGAGAAGGTGGCGAGGGGCTATAAAACCTCCAGCGACCCCGCCGACTGCTTGAAATGGCTCGACGGCAAGCCGCCTGGCTCGGTCCTGTACCTTTGCTTTGGTAGTATGTTTCAGCTCTCCAGACTGCAACTGTGCGAGCTAGCATTAGGCTTGGAAGCCTCCGGCCATCCTTTCATTTGGGTCATGAAGAGCGGCACGTTAGAATGGCTGCCGGAAGGGTACGAGGAGAAGGTGGTGGTAGATGGAGGCAAGGGGTTGATCATAAGAGGTTGGGCTCCGCAGGCGGTCATCCTTGGCCACCGGGCGGTGGGGGGTTTCGTGACGCACTGCGGGTGGAACTCGTGTCTGGAAAGCATCGCCGCCGGCGTGCCGATGATCGCGTGGCCTTTCTTCGCAGATCAGTTCCAGAATGAGAGGTTGATCGTTGGTGTGTTAAGAGTTGGTTTGGGAGTCGGGGTGGATAAGTACCTGAACTGTGACGAAGACGAGATGGAATTGGTGGGCCGGGAGAAGGTGGTGGCGGCGGTGGTTCGGCTGATGGGTGGCGGAGAAGAGGCGGAGGGGATGAGGGGGAGGGTGAAAGAGCTGGGGGAGATGGCTAGGAGGGCTGTGAAGGAAGGTGGGTCTTCTTACAAGAAGATAAGTATGCTTATCCAAGAGTTAGTTCAGATGAAGGAAACTGGACCTTCTTGGTCTCAATGTTAGACTTGTTCACATTTATAACTTAAGTTTTGGATTGTGAGTGCCGGTCAGAGTTCTTTTATTTAATAAACTAAACTCCTGTTTTGTATGCATGATTACTCTTAGATTGAGTGGTTAAAGTTCTTTTATTTAACAAATTAAACTCCTGTTTCGTATGGTTACTTAATCGGGTGTTGGAAGGACGAATTTGAGGAGGTCGCTTAGAAAAGTATGTATTTTCCTCCCCTTATGTTGGCTATTATTCGACACGCAATATGTATTTCTTGTTGGGAAAATCCCTCCTCGTGAGGTTGCTGGCCGTCGATCGTACATGTTCCTTTGGGCATCAACGAGCTTTGTTGAAGGCGTCGACGAGCATGGCTAGTGGCGTCGACGAGGATAGGCGTAGAGACGTCAGAGGCGTCGACGAGCATAGTTGTGGAGTCGAGGTGTAGAGGCGTCGACGAGCATAGCCATGGCGTCGAGGCGTCGGAGGCCTCGACGAGCATAGTCGAGGCCTTGAGGCATCGGGGGTGCATGTGACCACATGGCGGCACTTGAGGCGAGTGGAGCGCACATGGCGTGTGAGCCTGCATGAGCGTGCGCGGACTCGCATGAATGTGGAGGGCGACATGCCGTGGCGATCTCAACATCACGAGATCTTCATCAACATGCATATCTAGCATCTTTGGAGGCTAGTGAGATTAATGTTTCAATGGGATTCAAACAATAGTCGACCTTGATTCAAATATATTTTGGCAAGTGGAGTCGGTGATTCACTTGCCTATGTGAAGCTAATCAAAGATGCAGATAAGGATAGAAAATATACGCAGTTATCTTGTTGATTGATTGATTGTGATCTCATTCTATCTTTGGAAAGTAGTCTCATATGTTTCATATATATATAAGGGTATGGCTTGATAGACGGTGGGTGTGTGATAGCCAAGAAGAAGTAGGTTGTAGAGGTTTGAGAGAAAAGTTCTCTGTGTTAGGTGTTCTTGAGTGAATGTATATGGGAGGGATGAGAGATATTTATATATGAGAGTTGAGAGATTGAGTTTTGTAAATATCTTATATAGTGAAGTTTTCTATGTTCCCGTGGTTTTTCTTTCACGGTAATTTATCATAAGGTTTTTCACGTTAAATATGATGTCTCCTTCTTGTTTGCTTTCCCATGTTGGTTTTCTCGCTGCCAAATCCTAAGATTTCTCACGTTACCTCAAGGACACTTACACAGACTACATGCATGATTTTTTTTTTTGATTAGTTGAGCCCTAAAGCTGGGTAACCAAAGAAACAAATACAACAACAACAAGGCCTCAAATGTGGGGAATCAAGAGATTCTCACACACTGATGCTGCCAAAACATCAGCCTCATGATTAAAATCACGAGGGATATGAACAAAGGACAGATTTGAAAATTGAGAAGCCAGCCGCCATAGGGGCAGCAGGGCAGAACCAAGCTCTGCCGGCCACAGCAATCTACCAGTTACATAACCCACGCCCAACAATGAATAAGATTCCAGGACAATTGAGTGGATCTCTGTGCGTCTTGTCTCCTGCAAACCTACATACACTGCAAGAATTTTTGCCTCCACCACCGAATTAACAATTCCTCTCCTAGCCCATGACCACGATGGAGATGATCCGTTGGGGAAGAGAATAGCTGCCAGTCCCGCTTCTCTTCCACGCATGGCCGCATCGGAACGAAGAATAGGGAAAACATCCGGACGAGGAGGGGGGGGGGGGAGAGTACTCTAGGTAGATGGGTAAGTGAGAATTCCTTGACCTGCCTGGAGATGAGTCGAGCGAGCTTATCTGCTGGTAGGGCCAGATTGTCGAATAAGACAGCGTTGCGATCATTCCATAACCACCATAGGGTGTAGCCAACCCAGGTTTTATCCTCAACCAGGCTTGATCTTGAGGAGGCTGACATGATGCTCCAAGAATCATGAAAGGAAGAAGGACACCGCCGACCAAGAGAGACCCGAACCCAAACTTCCAGAGAGAAAAGACATGCAAAAAATAGATGTTGAGGGGATTCCACATCTAGTCTGGACCTCAAGCATGTGGGATCAATTGTGCGGCCAATAGAGAAAAGAAACCTCAAAGTTACAATCTTGCCATGGAAGAAGCGCCATAAGAAAAACTTGATTCTCGGCCCAGCAGGAGCTTTCCAAAGGTTCAACCACCCCGCGCTCTGTTGCTCCCCTATCCAGGGAACTCTATGCTCAGAGAGAATCCAGGAGTAGATCGAAGCCGTCGAAATCTCCCCGCTGGCAGCGAAGCACCAAGAAGGTTTATCCCGGCAACCCCCTTGAATCCGGACTCCTTGAATCGCACTTGCTAGATCCGGATGGAAGTAAAGTTGGAGCAAGTCCTCACGCCATCTTCCAGTGACATCCAACAAGTCCGAGACTTGTAGATTCCCAGGGATATGGTAGGAGAAAAGGGATGGGGAGGAGATGAGGGGATTATCAAGCACCCAACGATCATGCAGAGCATTGACCCTCCCTTGCATAGCTGGAGTCCAGAGCAAACCTTCTTGGAGCTTGCGAGCGGCTTTGCAGGTGCGGCGCCAAAGGCTCGAACATCTTGTGGGGATACTCCCAGTAGGTAGATTTCCATCCCACTTGTATTTGGAGCGGGTGATCCTCGCCCAGAGGGAGTCTGGCGTGAGGCAGAGACTTGCCGCTCTCTTCATACGCAAAGATTCTTGCCAGATATCAAACTTACGCAGACCAAGCCCTCCTGTTTCCATTGGCGAGCAAACGACATCCCAAGCAACCCTTCCAGCCTTCTTTCCGCTCCAAAGGAACGTTCTGCAAATGAACTCTAAGTCTTTGAGCACGTACATGGGGACGTGAGTGGCCAGTAGCAGGTGGGTTGGAGAAGCTTGTAACACAGACTTGATCCAGATGATGCGCCCTGCTCCTGCTAACTTGAGAGCAGTCCAGTCACTGAGCTTTTGTTGGAGAGACGCGATCAACTCGATGAAGGCCTCCTTCTTCATTCTCCCGCCATCGATTGGGGCTCCAAGATATTTCAGGAACCCCTACCTCTCCAATCTTCAAAATACGACTTATGCTTAGGCGTCTGTCTGCTTCCAAGCTCGGGGAGAATCGGACATGGGACTTGGTTTGATTGATTTGCAAGCCCGAGAGCATGAAGAATTCCTCCATTGTCGTCATGATCTTGTGGGCCTCCTCGCGTGTAGCTTTCGTCACCAGTAAACAATCATCCGCGAACAGAAGGTGAGAATAGACTTCTCGATCTCCATAGAACTTCACCCCTCTGAGGTTCCTCTTCAACAACTGCGAGAGAACCTCCTGCACTAACATGAAAAGGTAGGAGGAGATGGGGTCACCTTGGCGAAGACCCCGGGAAGCAGGAAAGTGTCCCTCGATCCCCCCATTTACAATAACAGCAAACTGTGAGGTGGAGAGGCAGGTGAAGATCCAGTCACACCACTTCCTCGGAAAGTTCATGGTCTCCATGATGCGAAGGAGGAAGGCCCATCTGACGCTGTCATAGGCGGATTGAATGTCCACCTTCACCGCCATCATTGCCCTAGTCATCGGAGCCCGGTGCAAGGAATGAAGGAGCTCTTGGGCAGCCGAGATGTTATCGAAGATGCAGCGTCCATGGACGAAGGCCGATTGCTCTGAGCCGATGAGATCACCAATGACTCTGCTCATGCGGTTAGCAAGAATAGAGGAGATGATTTTATAACTCACATTGCAAAGCGAGATTGGCCGGTAATCCCTGATCCGACGAGGGTGCGCCACCTTCGGAACAAGCGAGACGAACGTCTCATTCCAGTGAGGAGGAAGCAGCGCCGTTCAGAAGAAACTCTGGATGAGATGGATGTAGTCAGCGCGGATAACTCCCCAGAATTTAAGGCTACATGCATGATTTAATCGCTTATAAATATAACAAGATCACAAAGAGGCGGAAATGCATGCACGGAGTATTCCATGAATGTAGGGGGCATCCGGTGCCATATGCACAGGTTGATCAACATATGCATTTGGCAGCTAGTTGTTGGATCAATTTTATGATCACTGATGATTGCTTAGATGCGGGCACCACAATCCAACTAGCTAGGAGCGACCTTATGATTGCTGGTTGCTTATATGCGGGGGCAACAAGTCAATTAATAGCAGAACTCAGCAAAAGAAGAATGTGTTATAAAAGCATCAAGGAAATAGGTAATCCCCTTACTTGCTTACTACTAACTTGTTAATTCATACTAGTTGCAAGTGGATGAAAGGAGAAAATAAGAAGAAGAGGGGATATGAGAAGAGGGACTCTAACACTTACTACTTACAAGAAGATAGAAAGGAGAGTAAGTAAAAGAAGCAATATGAGAACATAAGAGGAGCTCAACCTCATCCCTACCTTCATTCGTTCACCCCATGCCTATTTATAGGCAAATGGGATGATATGAAGACAAAGCATCATTGAATGCTTTGTCTCATATCTACAATACAATTTCTATCAAATAGTCATTCATCAATAATGGGCATGTGATCTCATTCACATGCATACAGTTTACAACACTCCCCCTTGAATGACTAAAATATGCCTCGTTAAAAACCCGGTGGGATAAAAATTTAGTGAAAGAAAAGAGTACACTATTCTTACTTAGAAAGGTATTAGGCTATCAAGACTGTCTCGTTAAAACCTTGCCAAGGAAAACCCAGTGGGAAAAACCTTAGCGAAGGAAAAAGAGTACAGTTCCTGAATACCTTCTAAGATCATAACTCCCCCTCATGAAGATATAAACCAAACTTCTGGTGCTCAACATAAGGGATCCTTGAGACGAAGCATTCCGATGTCATGCATTAGCTTTCTGAATGTTGTCGTCGGTAGTGCCTTTGTAAATAGATCGGCCAAGTTATTGCTGGAGCGTATCTGCTGGATATCAATATCGCCGCTCTTCTGAAGCTCATGCGTGTAGAAGAACTTTGGTGATATATGCTTGGTTCTGTCGTCTTTGATATAGCCGCCTCTAATTTGAGTGACGCACGCGACATTATCTTCATATAATACCGTCGGGGTATTTTTGATTGAAAATAGTCCACAAGTGTCTTGAATATGCTGTATCATGCTTCTCAGCTAGATACACTCTCGACTTGCTTCATGAATAACAAGTATTTTAGCATGGCTGGAAGAGGTGGCGGTCAGTGTCTGCTTCATAGATCTCCAAGATATAGCAGTGCCGCCATATAGGAAAATATAGCATGTTTGTGATTTGGCCTTATGTGGATCAGAGAGATAACCAACATCTGCATAACCAACCAACTGTAATCTCGAACTATTTGAGAAAAATAGTCCAAGATCTGTAGTTTCACGAAGATAGCGCAATATGTGCTTGATCCCATTCCAATGTCTCCGAGTTGGTGCAGAACTGTATCTTGCCAGTAGATTAACGGCAAAAGCTATATCGGGCCTTGTGCAATTTTCAAGATACATGAGAGCCCCTATTGCACTCATATATGGTACTTCATGACCAAGGAGTTCTTCACCATCCTCATGAGGGCGGAAAGGGTCTTTCTTCATGTCAAAAGATCGGACAACCATTGGGAAACTCAATGGATGAGTTTTGTCCATATAAAATTGTCTCATGACCTTTTCCGTATAATTTGATTGGTGGACTAATATTCCACTTGGAAAGTGCTCGATCTGTAGGCCGAGACAAAATTTTGTCTTTCCAAGATCTTTCATTTCAAATTCTTTCTTTAAATAGTCAGATGCCTTTATCAGTTCTTCAAGAGTCCTAATTAAGTTCAGGTCATCGACATATACTGCAATAATAGAAAATCCAGAATTTGATTTTTTGGTGAAGACACATGGGCAAACTGGGTTGTTTATGTATCTCTCTTTCAGGAGGTATTCACTGAGCCGATTATACCACATCCGTCTAGATTGTTTTAACCCATATAGAGATCTCTGAAGCTTGATAGAATATAGATCCCGGGATTTATTTGCTTCAGGTAATTTAAGTCATTCAGGGACTTTCATATAAATGTCACTATCTAGTGACCCATACAAGTATGCCGTGACTACGTCCATTAGATGCATATCTAGTTTCTCTGAAACTGCTAAACCAATAAAAAATCGAAAGGTTATTGCATCCATTACAAGAGAGTACGTCTCATCGTAGTCTATACCATGTTTCTGTGAGAAACCTTGTGCCACAAGCCGCGCTTTGTATCGTACTATTTCACTTTTCTCATTTCGCTTGCACACAAATACCCATTTGTATTCCACTGGTTTGACATCTTCTGGTGTCTGGACCACAGGTTCAAAAACATTTCGTTTTGCCAATGAGTTTAATTCAGTTTGAATGACTTCTTTCCACTTTGGCCAGTCGACTCTATGCCGACATTTTTCGACAAATTTTGGCTCATGCTCTTCATTACTTCTAGTAATGTCAAGAGCAACTGCATATGCAAATGAGTTGTTGACAACAATTTCATTTCTGTTCCACCTTTTCTCAGTGTGCGCATAATTTATCGAGATCTCATGATTTTCAGATATCTGTACCACTCCTGGAGGTGCCTGAACCTCTTCGGGAGGTGCTTGAACCTCTTCAGGGGATGTCTCTTCAGGGGTATCAGTCTTCTGGCCAGTTTGTCCTTGTACCCTTCTTTTCCTTGGGACCTTATCCTTGGCTCCAATAGGTCTCCCACGCTTTTGGCGTGCTTGAGACTCACATGCTTTATGATCCTCGGATTGTTCTTCAGGAACATCAATCCAGGCTGGAGCATTTGCAGCTGGAATATGTGACTTTATCACTCGTTGTGAATCGGTAAATGCATCAGGCATCTGATTCACAATTTTCTGTAAATGTATAATCTTCTGAACTTCAAGTTCAGTTTGACTTGTTCTATGATCAAGATGAGACAACGTCGAATTGTTCCATACAACTTCATTTTGAGTTTCTGGCTTCTTCTTGTCTCCCCCTAATTGTGGGAAGACTGACCCATCAATGTGACAGTCAACAAAACGTGCTCTAAACAAATCCCCTGTTAAAGACTCTAGGTACCTAATGATAGAAGGGGAGTCAAAACTAACATAAATACCAAGTCGACGCTGAGGACCCATCTTGGTTCTCTGAGGTGGAGGAATTGGAATATAAACAACACATCCAAAAGTCCTTAAGTGAGAAATATTTGGTTGCTGGCCAAAGACAAGTTGTACTGGTGAAAATTTATGTTATGCAGATGGTCTGACTCGGATCAAAGATGCTGCATGCAATACAACATGTCCCCAAGCTGAGACAGGTAACTTGGATTTCATAAGCAATGGTCTAGCTATCAGTTGGATGCGTTTGATAAGTGATTCTGCTAGGCCATTCTGAGTATGTGTATGCGCAACAGGGTGTTCTACATTTATCCCTATTGATACACAATAATCTAAAAATGCTTGAGATGTAAACTCACCAGCATTGTCAAGACGAATTGTCTTGATGGGATAGTCTGGAAACTAGGCTCGTAACCGAATGATCTGAGCTAAAAGTTTAGCAAAAGCAATGTTATGAGTGGATAGAAGACATACATGTGACCATATTGTTGATGCATCTATTAAGACTATGAAATATCGAAATGGTCCACTTGAAGGATGAATGAGCCCACATATATCATCTTGAATTCGCTCCAAGAAATTTGGAGATTCAGAGGTGGCCTTAGAAGGGGATGGTCTCACTATTAGCTTTCCTTGGGAGCAAGAAGCACATGAATATTCACTGGCTGAAAGAATCTTCTGGTTCTTAAGATTGTGCCCATGTGAATTCTCAATGATTTGACGCATCATCACCGATCCAGGGTGACCAAGTCGATCATGCCAAAGTATAAAATCACTTGGATTAGTGCACTTCTGGTGCATTGCAACATGTGATTCTATTGGTCTTATTTTCGTATGGTATAGACTAGAAGAAAGGGCAGGAAGCTTCTCAAGTACATGCTTCTGACATGAAACTGTAAGTGTGATGCATAAATACTCTATACCAGTTTCATTCGTCGTTTCCATATGATACCCATTACGACGTAAATCTTTAAAACTGAGTAGATTTCTTCTGGATTTAGTGGAGTATAATGCATCCTCAATTGTTAGTTTTGTTCCTCTAGGCAAAACTATGGTTGCTCTTCCGGAGCCTTCTATCAAGTCTGCTAGACCTGATATTGTATTAACATTTGATTCTTTCAATGTTAACTGTGAGAAGTACTTACGATCTCGGAGGATTGTGTTTGTTATTGCACTGTCTGCAAGACATGTATCGCCATCCATTTGAGAAACAAATTAGAGCAATGCATTCATAGGATAGGCATAAATTTCCAAACATTCAATAATACATAGTAGTACATATAAGTAGATAAAGATACAATACATATTCCTACAGAGTGTCCATCCATTCCTCAGATCCTACGAGGAAATCTGATACATCCAGAGATGTATCAACCATGGGGGCATCAGAAAGAGGAATATCAGCTAGGTCATCAAAATCTGTGAAGTTTGTTTGAACACATTTTTTCTTTCCTTTCGCCGTGTGCTCCTCCACAACATGCTTGGGGGCACGACAGTTACGTGACCAATGCCCTTTTCCTCCACATCTATAACATTCATCATCATTCTTCCTGGAGGGGTCCATCTTCAGGCTCTTTCCTCTTTTTATTCTCTACATTATCATTTTTAGAGTAGGGAACATGATCATTATTGCCTTCGCGATAGTAATGGAACCTATCATTATTACGCCCACGACCTCGTCCACGTCCACGGCCACGGCCACGTCCCCGTGCGCGACCATGTCCACGATGGACATTAGCATTTACTTCAGGAAATGGGGCAGAACCAGATGGACGAGACTCATGATTTTTCAGCAGGATTTGGTTTTGTTTCTCGGCTTTCAGTAGGGTATCAATGAGTTCAGAGTATTTTTTGAAATCACGTTGTCGGTACTGCTGCTGTAAAATCAGATTGGAGGCATGGAATGTGGAGAAAGTTTTCTCAAGTTTATCATGGTCAGATATGGTCTGGCCACATAACTCTAGTTGGGAGGTGATCTTATGGAGTGCAGAATTATACTCACTAATGGTTTTGAAATCCTGGAGGCGAAGGTGTAACCACTCGTACTGGGCAGTGGGAAGAACGATAGTTTTCAGGTGTTGGAACCTATCATTTAATTTTCTCCATAAGACTAGTGGGTCCCGCACAGTGAGGTATTCATTTTTTAGATCATCATGAAGGTGACGGCGGAGAAAGATCAGGGCACTGTCCCTTTCAATCTACGTGGATGTATTCCCTTCCTTAATTGCATTCCCCAGATTTGTGGCATTCAGATGGAGCTCAGTATCTAGTGCCCAGGACATGAAGTTACTTCCGGTAACTTCCAGGGGAAGAAACTCCAGCTTCAGGCTAGACATGGTTAGATTGTATAAAAGAGATGCTAGAAATTAATTTAAAGCAAAAGAAATAGCAATAAAAAATTTTTTTTTTTTATTTTTTTTTTGGCCCCGGGTTTGCGGATTCGAACCCGTGGCTTCATTCCCCATAAGCCCGAGCAGCCACGCTGGCCAACTCAGACGACCCCGGAGGGCTGATAATATCCCGTTCTGAAAAGTTTATATAGTGAATGACTGGCATTTATCAAAGCATTAAACAAATATAAACTCATGTATTATATTAACAATAGAAATTAATATATGTACTTATGGTACTGAATTAATTTGCATTTCAGGTGCGAGATAATGTGCTTCAGGCACAATACAGTGATTTGCACTTCAGGTGCAAATTAAGATTAAGTGCTTCAGGCACCCTTTTTTTTTTTTATTATAATTTTGTGCTTCGGGTACAATCATTTTACCATCCGTGCTTCAGGCATCACAGTGGTCTGTTCTTCATATATATAGCTTGCACTTCATGTACAAGCATATGCTTCAAAATACTGTATAACTTAGGTTAGGATGAAAATAACTAGAATCATTACAAGACAATAGTCAATAAAATATACCTAATTGGTTCTCTCCTTTCCTCTACACTGTAGAGACTCGTGCTGATAACGTGTTATAAAAACATCAAGGAAATAGGTAATCCCCTTAATTGCTTACTATTAACTTGTTAATTCATAGTAGTTGCAAGTGGATGAAAGAAGAAAATAAGAAGAAGAGGGGATATGAGAAGAGGGACTCTAACACTTACTACTTACAAGAAGATGGAAAGGAGAGTAAGTAAAAGAAGCAATATGAGAACATAAGAGAAGCTCAACCTCATCCCTACCTTCATTCGTTCACCCCATGCTTATTTATAGGCAAATGGGATGATATGAAGACTGTCTCATATCTACAATACAATTTCTATCAAATAGTCATTCATCAATAATGGACATGTGATCTCATTCACATACACACAGTTTACAACAGAATGACTATTTTGAAAATTAGAACAATTATTAGAACATGGATGATATGAAGCGTAAAGAAAGCTGAGAGACATGGCTTCTCATCTAACACCTCTCGTTGCTTTCACTTTTTCTGAAAATGCTAGAAAGTAGAAAGCAGGGGTCACCTCTCTCTCACCTCTCTCTCTCTCTCTCTCTCAGAGGCACTCATCGTGACAAATATGATTCTCATTTTCTAATTTTCATTATTCTCACGCAACCAAGACTTTGTTTGGTATGAGAGGCCCCTTAACCTCAATTATTTTCATATTTATTTCAAAATATTAAAAGTAATTATTACTATTTTATTCCCATTCGACCTACCATCACTATTCTATTTTTTTTTTATCTCCATTCCTTAACCCCTTAATCCAGAATAAGCTAACCCGGAAATCCCTTAACCTCATTAATCCAAAATAAGCTAACCCATATCAAACATTACCTAAATGGTGACACTCACTTAAGAAAGATAGACTTATATCAAAATTAGACTTTCTATACCTCACTTCCTCTGCTCACTTTCACATCCAACCAAACAACTTTAGCGTTAGCCATGGAAACCAACCAAGCTTCCGCCGTGGTCTAAACCACAGTTTGACTTTTTCGTCAAAACAGCTCCATTTCAGCATGATATGATTGATGTGAATAGAAATAAAATAATCCACCTTTTATTTTATCGGTCAAAAAGTGAAATCGAAATAAATTTCTCAAAAAAAAAAAGTGAACTCGAAATTTATATTTCGAACCTTGATCTAAATCCAATTAGGCCTTAGGTGGTTAAAGCCCAATGGGCTCAAGCAGTAACTACCAAAGACCAAGATGGTCTCTAGGCTGTGGGCCCAAGCTTGAACCCCAGCAGGCAAAATTTGGTCGGGCCCGTCGTTGAACTAACAGGTTCTGGGCCCATGAGTACCCTACCCGAGCACCTCCACGAACAAGCCGTTTCCTTACCCCGTCCCGTTTCTCTCGACCTTTCTCGGCACCAATCGCGATCTCTCTTTGA
The DNA here is from genome assembly GCA_963920575.1 of Narthecium ossifragum. Lineage (NCBI taxonomy): Eukaryota > Viridiplantae > Streptophyta > Magnoliopsida > Dioscoreales > Nartheciaceae > Narthecium > Narthecium ossifragum. Next base: position 24,729,808 of record OY986970.1, on the reverse strand, counting down.
AACGAGCGGCGGCGGTGGCGTATCAAATTTGTGGAAAAGTTTCCCCAAAAAGAGGACAAATCGTATAGAAAAAGGGCGAAGAAAGGAGTGGAACGTAGAAGGATCGGAGAGGCTATACGATACTATTTTAACGATAAGTGCTGTGGTCATCTCTATTCCCCCGTTCTTGGCGACCGACTGGAGAAGAGCCGGATCGTAATCTGGAACCCACCGCTCTAAATTTGAATCGGTACCGCCTTCGTCTCGAGGTACTATGTTCTCCTTTTTAACCATGTTTTTTGAAGATTTTCTTGTATCTATTGCATATTGTTTCATACTCTGTTCGTGTATATCGGGTGGAAGTTAGTGGCAATTTTTCTTGGAAATCTCGGTTTAGAGGAGAGGGTTGGTTTGATTGGATTGGTTTCGGGGGATTAATAAAGAGACTCTTTTGTTTGCCGTGATATTGGCAAATAAATTTGATGAGCTCTGGACTCACTAATGAGTCTCCAGTGATAACAGTTGATTACCCTTTCTTTTGTTTGAAGACTTATGAGCCAAGATTGTATCTTTTGGAGAATCGAAAGATTGCTTATTTGTCCTTTTTTAAGCCTGTTTTACTATCTTTTGTCGTGACGTGAGATTGATTTCTCGTGGGCTAAGAAGCAGCATTGAGCCAGTTATGCAGCTAATTCACATACTGCTATGCGATTATCCTTTTCCTGAACTTTGTTTCTTGGGAGAGGACGAGCCAAGATTTGATCTTGTTGTATTGACAAAAAATATTGGTCTGAATTTGATGACGCTTATGACTCTTTAGAAACATTTGAGTAGCATCAGCTTTAGAGTCTTGATGAGGCTTTAGAGTCATTATGGGAAAGTGGGATTTACTATAAGAAGACTGCCTCGGCCACCTACGAAGTTATGATGGTCTGGCTTCCGGTTTTTTCTTTTCAATTCAGCCGAGGAGCTTTTAATAAGCTAGGATAGCACGCAGATAGAGCAAATGACATGAAGAATTTGAAAGCGGAAATCTATTCTGAGGATATTGCTTTCGTAATAAGGAGGCCTTTAGGTTGAGCTTCTATACGATATGTAGTCATGGTCAGAACTTCATGTAAGCATTCTTTTGAACTAACAATAGCAACCAAGTAAACCATGTCAAGAATTGGATAGGATGCGACAGAGTATATCCTTATCCTCCTTTAGTGGAGATGAAGATAAGTATGCTGCTAAGGCATCTCTATAATCACTAGAAGCTAAATTGAGTTCATCTATAGGGAAGGAGGGTAAGAACAATTACATTGTTGTTATCTACAGGATGAAGACGTAATCTAACTTAGTGTGGTGGTCATATATAGGAACTTTTATGTAGTATGCTGTAGTCAACATAATTTTTATAAGCTGGACTCTGTTATTAGTATAATACAGGACTCATTGTTCGAAGAAGGTAGCTTATTTCTCATTTGGAGATTAAGAAAGTTGGTGCTTTCGTAATGTGACGCCTATGGATTATAAGCATTAGTCACACGACATATATTTTAGGTAGTTTTATTATTAGGTTCTTTAGCCTTTTGAACATTTATCTTTTTTTTATCTCATCTCGCTTCTTAATTATTGTTGATTTCTCAAAGTATCCTTAAGGTTGTAGAGAGTGAAAATGCTGATCCTTGCTTTGCTCCTCTAGTTTCTTAATTTTGGTTGATTTCTCAAAGTATCCTTGAGGCTGCAGAGAGTAAAAATGTTGATCCTTGCTTTAAAATGCAATTGGGAAACCTGTATTAGTAAGAGTGGGTCAGATAAGGTGTAAGATGCAGGCTTCGAATTTTTAGAATAAGAAGGCAGACTTTTCTTTTTTAAAAGGAATCAGTATAACCTTCCTGAGTGACAGAAATGGAATGCTAGAGTTAAATGTAATCAAAGTAGAAGGGCAATTATGCCTTGCAGACATGGCAAAGCTGTCATTTGCATGTTTGGTTATCTGTAAGGTCTATTAGTTTCCCATGGCGTGTGCCACGAAAATCCAGTTGGAATACCTTGAGACTCACTTTCAACATTTTAATTCCAAGTCGAGTTTCTCTAGTTTGATGAAAGGTAATATGTCCTTATGCATAGTTTCCATTAGCAAGGACTATCGTACCAATTGATAACCTATTTGCTGTCCGGCAAATAATGAGCCGATCTGGACTCGGCTCGAAAATGACTATTGGCTCGGGCACTGGCTGAAGACCATTAGTGTTGACCGCCACGACCGAGACGAAATAGGGTCAATTATCTGGTTCGGATGATTAAATCCGATAAAAATCCGAAATCCGTTAACTCATATATAAGCTTCCCAAAACCGAAAGCTGTTAGTTAACCCTAATTCTATTAATTCATTCCCAAACCCGCCCTTTCCCAAAATCCTTCGGTGGTTCTCACTTCTCTCCCATTGTCACTCGCTGGCACTGGACTTCGCAGGTACCGGAATCCTTCTCTTTTCTCCTCTCCTCTCCCCTTGATCCTTCTCTTCCTCTCCTCTCTATCACTCTCACCTCCTCTGTTCCTCTCTTTCTCTCTCACACACTGTTGGCGATGCCGTGCTGGCCAAAGGCAGGCACTACAAGTGCCACAGGCTTTGCAATCTTTGCCTATTAGTTCCTTGAGTTCGCACGTTCACCTTGACTATTGATATATTTCATTGCCCTGTGTCTTAGATAACTTATTGATACATTCTCCGGATAAGAATAAAGCCCGTAATCTTGTGATGTGAGAATACGATCTGCTTTCTTTTTTCTGTCATCTTTTATGGTTGTTTGCTATGTATACTGCATACTAATCATTTAAGTCAAAAGTGGTTTCCATGAATATACATTCTATATAACATTATTCTAGAGCTTTTGATGGCAACTAATTATTGCCTTTGCTTTTCATTTCTTGCAGGAGAAATATCATCTCGTTAATGGCTCAAGATAGTTCACTTGCAGAGTCACCTCGGCGAAAGTCAGGTCTTTTGAGAGATCAGGTCCAATTGGTAAAGAGAAAGGACTGTGATCGGTATGAGATAGTTCCAATTCAAGACCCATTATCCTTTGAGAAAGGCTTCTTCATTGTAATACGTGCTTGCCAGCTTTTGGCCCAAAATAATCAAGGGATTATTCTAGTTGGAGTTGCTGGTCCTTCTGGGGCTGGGAAGACTGTATTTACTGAGAAGGTGCTCAGTTTTATGCCTAGCATTGCTGTCGTGTCAATGGACAACTATAATGATTCAAGTCGAATAATTGATGGAAACTTTGATGGTAACTTTTACTTCAAGTTGGTTAAGCTTTATTAGCTATTGTCTGATTCCTTACTAGCTCTTTTATGGGTACAAATTTTCTCTAACGTTTCTATTTTTATCAGCATGGTTTGATAACATGATATCTTTTGCCAATGTCATTTTGCGTCATAAGGAAGTTGGCCTTTCATCTTGCAGTTGGTTCAGCTCACTTCCTTCATGGCCAAAATGCGCTTTTCCAAACTGTTGTATTGCAGGATTGCAACGTACCCTTCTTTTAGCTGCACATGAATGTATGGAACATGCCCCCAATAGTTAGGAAAAAGGGGTCATTTTTGCCTAAGATGGATTTTGATAGGAAAAATGCAATTTCATTAACTTAGTGCTCGGATAATTTAGTGCTGAGTGGAATTTATTGTGGTGGTACTACTTATGCGCACTGTCACCATAAGGTAATTGATGATTTTGGACCTTTTAGATGGATTAAAAGCTCTAAACATAATAAAAGCAAGAAAGGGTGTGTACGTTGGAATAAGAGTAGTAAATTTCTGTACTTGCAAGGATCTGATAACCAATTTATGATGTTTCTTTAACAAAATTTGTCTCACAATATAATAGAAGCTAAATGCTGCTAGTTCTTTTCATTTCATCATTTGTGCAAGTTCGATTTTGATCTTTGGCTACTCATATTTCATCAGTAACTGCAGTGTCAATAAGTCATCGGCAATTCCTTTTCTCTTAAGTGATCTCACTTTTAGATACTACTCAGTAATTGTTCATGTCTTCCTTCAAAAAACATTTTTACGAACTGAGCTTAGGTGTCGTAGGTTGAGCAAGATTTGCAACAAGAACATTAATGACCACACCAATGTACAATGCACATTTGAGTATCAATGTTTTTTGAACGAGAATGCTATTGTTTTCATGTTACTTAACCTTTGCAGCCACTTTATGCCTTATCAGTTTTCACTTATCTCCAAATTCACTTTTTCCTTCTGATGGAGAGCAACTTGCATTTTTTTCCCTGGTCTAAATCTTCAGATTGCATTCCTGCTGTGTTGATATTTCATGAAACAAGCTTTATGGAGTAGAAAGGTTTAACTGTGTCAGAGCTCTAATGTCCTGGATATGTATGCAGATCCACGTTTAACAGACTATGACACTTTGCTGCAAAATATTCATGGTTTGAAAGAAGGGAAGCCTGTTCAGGTGCCGACATATGACTTTAAATTGAGCCGCCGCACAGGATACAAGTAAGGATACCTTGCTTCTAACCCCTATTTCTTTGTTTAAGTGATAACGAAAACTCTGAAATGCTCATGCTATCTAATTTTGTCATTCTGTTATGTTACTATTCACAGATTTGCAAATAAAACTGTAAGTTTTTCTTTTTTTTGTTCTTTAACAGGACAGTTGAAGTTCCAAGTTCTAGAATTGTTATTATAGAAGGCATATATGCTTTGAGTGAGAAGTTGCGGCCTCTACTAGACCTACGGGTTTCTGTGACAGGCGGTGTGCATTTTGACCTTGTGAAACGGGTTTTAAGGGATATACAACGTGCTGGTCAAGAACCAGAAGAGATTATTCATCAAATCTCTGAAACGGTTATTTCATCTCTCTAAGACTTTTGTTTTTCTTGGAGCAGTATAATTATTGACAATCGTCACCTTTTAGTTTGCATTCTCGCTATTCGGTCAATACCTAGTATCTTCTACACTAGATTTAAATTGCTGTAGTCTTGTATGCTTTTTTGTAGATATCGGAAGGATAGGTCTGATTTCTCGTGTAATTTCTTCTGCAGGTCTATCCCATGTACAAAGCTTTCATTGAACCAGACCTGCAAACTGCACATATAAAAATTATCAACAAGTTTAATCCGTTTTCTGGTTTCCAGAATCCTACTTATATTTTGAAGGTTACTGACCTTATCCTTTTTCTCTTATTCTGAATTCATAGGTAGGTGAGGCAGTTAGTGTTTCTTTTTGCTGATACTTCTTGCTATTACCTGCATTGCTCTAAATGCTTTCCTTATTGTAGTCACCGAGGATTTTAACAGTTGATGAAATCAAGGCTGTTGTTTCCAAAGAATGCAAAGAAAGTATGGAGGAGACTTATGATATATATCTCCTGCCACCAGGTGAAGATCCAGAAGCATGCCAATCTTATCTTAGGATGCGAAACCGGGATGGAAAGTACAATCTTATGTTTGAGGTAAGCTTTTTGGTTGTTATTTTTGTTATTAAGTATTCAAACATGTACACAGCTGACTTTTATATGTTTCTGGTCACTTGTTGACTTTAGAAAAGGTTTAATCGTGGTCTCCTTATTTTGGAAGTATACATTCTTTATGGCATATTTACTTTTTCCAGGATTGTTTTCCTTTTTTGCTGTCTAGTTTTCACACTTTCAAGTTAATTGTAATTTTATACTTTTAAATTCTTTGGATTATTTTGTTGAAAAGAATAATTTTGCCTAAACTGTTGGAAGGATGTGGTCAAGTTATGACAAATTTATTTTCTGTCATATAGCTATACCTTGTTGTTGGTAAAGGAATCTGTTATCTGCATCTCGGTGGAGGACAAACCTTGATGCAAGGAGTTCCAAAACAGTTGAGAATCATTTGATAGTTATTGTGCTTACTTGCTCAAGAGGATTTAATCATGAGGCTGGAATGATTCATGCTTTATACCAGAACAACGTTGTGATTTTCATCTATGTGAACACAAGAGATATTATTGAGATCCATTGTCTTGAGACTGAAACAAGATTGGCACTTTTAAGGAATTTCTCTTGGGATTCAAGATTGATAGGCAGTTTTATGGAAATTATCTCTTCTTAACAATATAGAAGCAGGGGTGCACATCTGTAGGGCTAGGGCCAATTCAAAACTAATTTCAACCTACAATATTGACTTTTGGAGGACATTCATTAAGGTTTAATTTGTTTGGCAAATATTGACCCTATCAGGGTTGACAGACGCACACGGTTGGCAAACATTTTCATGCAAGTGGAAGAAATTATGATATGTGATGCTAATAGACTATTTTCATACTCACGTTTTCTCAGATCTCAATCTAGGGAGAATAAACTATTTCTTTGGTAAGAACATGGATGGGCCTTTTCCTTTAATTGAAAATACAATATAGACTCTTGGAATGTATTGACATAAATATATGTTAATATAATGGCATGCTAGTTTCTTAACTCTACAAGCACGTCATATGCCATGCATAAAGGGAGATTGAGGTGTAAAATTACTAGTTGTTATGGTTCACTTTGAGCTTACATGATAACATTTTGAAGATTGTATATGATGTGTAGGCACGCTTACTAACTGGTGCTGTTGGTTACTATTTGCTTAGCTTTATAATCTATGTTAGCTGAAACTATGAGAACAGCAAATTTAACTTTAGCCAGTACAGGCTTCTGATTTCGTGGGGTATATTTGGACGGTTGTGGTGCAATTTACAATTAAGTCCAGGGTAAATCAAACTTGAACTCTTGTCTTGCAAATAAGATGAATGATCTCATCATTCATCTTAAAAAAGCATATCTCTACTGTAAGTGGAAAAGAAGCAGCTAGTGCAACTGCTTCTGCAATACAATGCTCACAGAATAGATCTCATCATTTCATTACGGACTATATGAAATTATGCTGTGCAGGTTTTTCCTGTGATTGCTGTTTCTTTGTAAATTGGCTTGCAATTTTCACATTAGACTAGTATTTTGTGTCACACAAGTCTGTTGATTTTCAGGAATGGGTGACGGATAATCCCTTCATCATATCACCTAGAATCACTTTCGAAGTGAGTGTGCGCCTACTTGGTGGTTTGATGGCCTTGGGTTATACCATTGCTGCCATATTGAAACGGAGCAGCCACATATTTGCTGATGATAGGGTGATTGTGAAAATTGATTGGTTAGAGCAACTTAGTCGGCACTATATTCAGGTAAATCAGTTTTTTTATATTTTAATTACAGCTCTGCATAAAGTAGTTTCACCATTCCAAGTTTAGCTTTATATCTGCATGCTCTTGATTCATTTGTAAAAGTTGATGTCTATTGTGTATTTTGGTTGCTCTAAGTTTTTGTGCTTTACAACAAGAGCTATACTGTCGCATGTTTAAAAATTGTTGTTGGTTGACCAGTATGAACTACAATCACATTTTCTACTTTACCATATAATGGAAGTAGTCAGTTATCGGGTTTCATCCTTGCTAGTTCGGCCGTGTACAAACAAATTAGAATTGAGTGCTTCAATTTGCTAAAAGGTGCAAGGAAGGGACCGATTAGTCGTGCGGAATGTGGCAGAGCAATTGGGCTTGGAGGGGTCCTATATTCCTCGAACTTACATCGAGCAGATTCAACTTGAAAAGCTTGTAAATGAAGTAATGGTATGATATTTGTTTCTTTTCAACAATTCTAGTGAAGATACTTTTCCTCATATTTTTGTCTCTTGATATGTACTTGTTCCTTATTTTTGCTTTATCTGCAGGCTTTACCAGATGATTTGAAGACAAAGCTTAGCATAGATGATGACATGGTATCAAGCCCAAAAGAAGCACTTTCCCGAGCTTCTGCTGACAGAGTGGCCATGAGAAACAAGCAACTTAACAGGTCCCATCTGAATTATCATCTGACATGAGTGCATGGCAATCTTTATTTTATTTGGTGACTTTAGTTTATTTAGATCATGTTGTCTTAATCTTCTATTTTTCTGATTGACCTTGGGTAAGAATCAGTTATCTAAATTCAACAAATTCTTGCCTTTAAATTTGTTCAATTTTTTTGTTAATATAGTTTTCTATTTCCATTGCTTTAGAAGAGATATGAACGTTCGGTCTAAACTTGTTTCGCTAGTATATTTAGTAAGCCTTGTCCCTCTAATGTCCGGTATACTTGTCTAGTTATTTATTTTGTTAATGCAAGTTGTGTTGTACATGAAGGACATCAAACTCAAAAAGACTGATGACATAGAAATTTCAAAAAGTTAGCATAGTATTTTTGATTAATTTTTCGAGTATTCATGACCAAAGCAATAGTTTCATTCTTATTAGCTTCATGTTTTCCATTGGCTTGTTCCCTCAATATGTTACCAAGTTACTCGTGGGAAATTGTGTGTACCTGAGGTAATATACGAATATTTTTGCATATGTGGAGTGTCTTTTCACCTGTGGTTGATATTGTTAGGTAACTGCTTTAGAGAACAGTAATTTTTAATGGAGGTATTAACTAAATCATCACCCGTCCTATTTAGGTCCACATAAGAAGGTTGGCAACAGATAATTTTCTATTTAGTTGGACATAAAACTATTTGCAATAGATAGTTGCCATAATTTTACAGCAGTAATTTTTGGTTTGATTGCGTGGCAGGATGGTGAGACCCTATGATTTAATTTGAAAGACTTGTGCAAATGAAATGCAATGGGCAATATATCCCGTAGTAGATTATAAGACTGTCTTGATTTAATTTGAAAGACTTGTGCAAATGAAATGAAATGGGCAATATATCCCGTAGTAGATTATAAGACCGTCTTGGAACCCCTTATGCAATAAAGATGGCTGGTCATTTTTAGGCATATAGAGTGAACTTGCTCTCAATTATATGCTTATCCATTTTTCTTGATGCCTAAAGACACATGTGGATATTAATCGAAGTGTTACAAGTTAATGTCCATATGTGCTAACAATGGAAATTGAAGCATCTTGGATACAAAATTGCACTCTTAAACTGATACCTAACTATCAACACTCTTTTTTGCAATGAATATGCTTTTCTTGTTTCTAGAAAACTGACAATGTAAACGTCTGTATATAGCTTATGTTTAAGATGATAGCTTGGATGGTATTTACCTCAATTTGTAAGTTCAAAATTTGGATTTATGGTATGCAGACTGAACGTGTTATTAGAGGTGTTTGTGTACAGTGTCCATCATATGCACAGACACATATCTTCAGATGCATTCACCTTTTTGTATAAAGTGTAGCATTTGCTATTGAGCTAAATCTGTAGTGATCTTCTGATGTAATTTATTTGCTTTCCTATTCTTTTGAGAACAATCGAGAATATAGTTTTGTATCTAGAGATTGATTCCATGATTGTCACAGTTGTTCATTCTAGGTCTCATCAGATCTATTTCCTGTGTGGCTTTGTTCAATGGAACCCTAACATGTAATTCATAATTGGTGTTGCATTTCCTGCAGTGGTATATCACATTCCTATTCGACAAAAGCAGACAAACATCTAGCTAAATTAACTAGACTTGCAATTGGCAATAGAAGGTTTGATGGACGTATCCCTGACTCCCCTGCAATCAACCAGGTGACTTTTATTAAACTGATTCTTGCTCTGTGCCCTTTAAGGACTTATAGATCTTGAAAGAATGTTTATGTTCACCCTTTCTGATGATTTCTCGTGGCTGCTTCTGTTGTCTGATATTTAGGGTATGATAACACAACTTTCAGAACAGATATTGACACTAAATGAGAGGATGGATGAGTTCACTTGCCGGATTGAAGAACTGAACTCCAGGTTCAGTGAACGGAAATCTTCTGTGAGCCAACAGAACTTAGTCCGCCAAGGTGAATCGTGCAATGGCTCTGGACCAACATCTTTATTCTTGTCTGGGTTGGGCAATGGTACCCTGATACCTCATTCATCTTCTTCCTCCCAGTTGGCCAAAGATTTTTCATTATTTGATGAGGTATGCTGAACCTCTCTGCATTTCAGTACTTGCTTTGGCATGTTTGACTTTTGGTGATTTGCGTGCAGCATCTTGACATAATCTGTCACGATATAGCATTAATTCCTATCTGAATGTTTGCTGCACCTTTTGGTATATCTTTGTGTTGGCAATCCACCTTCATATTTCAAGTGACAATTTACCTTTCTGTATTCTGTACCGGCTTTGGCATGTTGGATGTATGGTGATTTGGATATGGCATCTTGAATTGCTATGGCATGATAAAAGATTGTATCCGTCTCAGTTATCTGGTGCACTGTTGTTGTCCATCTTTATGTTGTAAGTTTTTGCTAATGCACTTGCTGTTTTTCCCATGCGGTTTTTATAGCTTTCTGCATAGATCATTAACTTGGAACTGTTAGCAGTAATGCCCATGTTGGTAACATTCATGGACAGTCTGATTGCACAATGTTTGTGTTATAATACCCGGTTCTTCATTGTTCTTCATTCCTTCATGTTTATCCCAAAATCTCATCTGTGATGTGATGAAATTTCTATATATAATCAGATCACGGCTATTGCACGAAGCCAGCGGCAGATCATACACCAGGTAGACAACCTTTCGATCGTGGTCCATGAACATTTGGCTGCATTGCAGCGCCAAGCAAGAGATGAAAATAAAAGCAGATTGCTCAATGTGGATTCAATTGGTAGCCCGATAATTCTCATGTTGGCAGTTGGTGGACTCAGCATTCTTCTGCTCAAGGGCCTATATCGGTCTTGACTCTTAGTGCTACTCCAATCTCTTGGTACTCGGCAAAGCCTTTATCAGGGTTGGATTTTCTTTTTTGGCAATATGCAATACCGAAGCCCCATTGCACGCCCTTGGTAGACTCACATAAAGCACTGACCCCTTATAGAGTTGGGAGGCAAAAATGCTCCTCTGAACCTGAGGAAAGGTTCTGGAACAAATTGCATATTTCGAGAGGACTTACTAAATTTCATAAAAAGCTAGCAGTTTCACATTGAGATCATTACATTGTTCCTATCATCTTGTTTTGTGGTAATAGCTAGATTATTCTTTTGGATTCACCTCATTTTTGTTAAGAGGTTACATGGGTCATGTATTGCTGATCTCTTGAGAGAGACAGACCTAAGAGGATGTTACCCAAGAATTTCTCAGACGATTATTTACGTCCTATCTTGTTGCTTGAAGGGGGATTCATCTTATCACCTGTTTAATATACTGTGTCCCCAGCTATTTTCCTTGTAAATTCAGTCATTAATGTTATATTGTCCCCTTATTTTGCCTATTGGGAAATATCAGTTGGTTTATATTTTATCTTGGAGTCTCATCATCTAAGTGGGGTGATACACTGATACTTTGCCTAAATGAGTAGCAAATCTTGCAAGGGTGAGTCTAAATACGTCATATTCTTTTTAAGGACATGCAGCTTTTGAATATTCATCTGATAATTGGGGGGTGTTTGGTTGGTGGAATCTTGTGATGCGTGATATTGTAAGATGCATGCATCGGGTAATAGATACACGTGTTTGGTTGTCTTTTGGATCTGTCGATACATTCTGATCATATATATATACTAGGTGGTGGGGCCGTGCCACCTGGCACTGCTAACTGCCCGTTCTTACTATTTCTATTATAACTTACACCACATCAGCCACTATCCTTTTTTTGTTTATTTAATTATAATTTTATACCACGTGTATATCACGTGTATGTCATGTGTGTATAAGTTTATGACTCAGATGATGAGTCATAAAAGTAACTACCCTTGGATCTTATAAGGTAGATAAGTATGTATATTTAAAACTAATCTCCTGGCTTATGATTATAAGGATGTATATTTAAAACTAACCTAGGGAAGATGATAAAAATATACAAAGTTAACTTAGGAAAATATACATGTAAATAAACTAATAGGAGGTAAACGGTTGTAACCGTTTTTGCTCATTATAAGGTTGATAAGTATGTATATTTAAAACTAATCTCCTGGCTTATGATTATAAGGATGTATATTTAAAACTAACCTAGGGAAGATGATAAAAATATACAAAGTTAACTTAGGAAAATATACACGTAAATAAACTACTGTTAATTGGTGTTTAGGCCCATAGTAAGGAAATCTTTATCCAAAACTCCACTTACGTTTTTCTTAAGGTGTTTAGTGCTCTAGGTTTGGGTCATGATTAGCTATTAATTTTTAATGACCAGAATACCCTCCAACCCTCTTTTATCAGATCGCGCGCTCTTTCCGAAATCACTTCGGCTCCCTTCCCATGGTCGTTGGCTTCGCCTTCCTTCTCCCTACACATATTTCTTTGGCCATTCGTCGTGGAAGGTCTCCGTCGCCGGCACCGTCGTCTACGGCCAGTTGTTCTAGTTTTTTCCCTTCGCTTTCACGGTTGTTTATCCAAGGTAGGATTGCTTGTTGATCTCGCGTGATCTCTTTTTTCCCTCTGTTTTTGTTTTTAAATCGAGGTATTGTCGTGGATTGGGATTGTCCACCATTCATGTACTTTTCTCGTGGTAGGATCTTTAACTGTCATAACTTTGTTTTCATAATAATCATTAGTTTTCAGATTCACAATCAATTCAGTATTGTTTTGATCAATTCAGTAGTGTTTTCCACTAGTTACTTTCCATTAGTTTGTTTAGTTACTTTCCATATTTTTGAAGTTGCATATTTGGTACGAATGGGTCCATTTTAGTGTTGTGTTTGTTTGTAAACATTGGTTTCTGATGGTTTTATCAGCTATGCCTAAGTTTCTTTCCGCATACTTATGCATAAGTTACTTTCCACCAATTAGTTACTTTTTCACAGTTGGTGTTTATGCATAAGTCTTGGAATGTGAACGAGTCTACTAGCTCGGGGTAGTTAGTTACTTTCCACCAATTGGTGTTTATTAACCAGTTACTTTCCATGAAGTAGTTAGTTACTTTCCACATTTGATGTTTATGCATAAGTTACTTACCACCAATTAGTTACTTTCCATAGTTGGTGTTTATGTCATTTGTGTTGTGTAGGGTTGATGATGGATGAGAGGTTGATATTGCTGTTTAGATATGGTGATCAGACTTTAATACGTGGATTAGGAATGGTTGCATGTTTTGATGGAGCAGTGGGAATTGTTTGTGATAAGTTGCCAGACTTGGGTGAGGAAAGTTTGTGTCTATGTTATTCGATACCTGAACACCCGAAGTGTGTTCTTGAATCTAAAGCTGATTTCAAGAGTATGGTTTCCATTGCATTTTCATTGCATATTGAGCGTATTGTTGTAAATGTTTGCAGTAAGAATGATAACATTTATCATTGCAATGCTGGTGATGCTTCTTCAGCCATTGTTCCTTGTTTTTCTGGTGATGAGGAGATTGATTTGTTGCCATCATTTTGTCAGCACCCCAAGAAGGTATTGTTGACATTTGGCTGGGAGAGGGCTATCCATAGTGTGGGCCAAATGTTTAAAGGTGGTGCTAAGGAATTTAGACTAAGTCTGGCTAAGCTAGCAGTAGAGTCTGGATATGACTTTGAGTATGTGAAAAATAAACCTGAGGTGGTGTCGGTGGAGTTTTCCAAGAAGGTGTTAAGTGGTTGCCAATGGATGGTCAAAGGTTCTCGTCAGCCTTGTAATGGTTTTTTCTACGTGAAAAAGTTTAACAATGTTCATACGTGTGGCGCGGGATCTCGCACAGTGAGGCATAAACGCATGAATTCAGATGTTGTGGCCTGTTTGATACATGACTAGGTGCGCATTAATCCCAGCACTAGACCTATTGAGGTTATGAAATCCTTTCATTCAGATTATGGTGTGCAAATTTCATATGACATCGCGTGGTCTGGGGTTGAAAAGGCAAAGAAGGCTGTATTGGGAGATGACAAGGGTTCATTCGAAATGTTACGTTGGTATGCTCAGTCTGTAGTTGACGCAAACCCAGGTTCTCATTTTGTTGTTGAGGTCAATGAGGAAACTGGTCGGTTTAGGAGGTTGTTTGTAGCCATGAATGCATGTATTGAAGGTTTCAACTTTTGCCGGCCACTGCTATGTCTAGATGGCACTCATTTGAAGGGCAAGTTCAAGGGACAATTGTTGGCTGCCACAGGGAAGGACGGCAATGAAGGTTAGAAATTGCAACTATGTGTTTGACTTTAAGTTAATTTGTATTGGTTATTAGTAGTTATTTTCCACCTGCTTCTATTCACTAGTTACTTTATGAACTCTTATATAATAGCTGTCAGTTACTTTCCGTAATGCCATTAGTTATCTTATCTATAAGTTACTTTCCACTAGTTACTTTCCATTTGTTACACTAGTTACTTTCCATATTTATAGTTGCATATTGCATTACTTATCTTATGTACAAGTTACTTTCTATTTAATTTCCACTAGTTACTTACAAGATTTCTAGTTGTGATTTGTCGTGAGTGTATTATCTTTCAGTAGTGAATTTTTATATGTTACTTTGCATTAGTTACTTTATATACAAAGCATGCATAATTCAATAGGTTGTTGATATTCATCAGTTACTTCCAAGTAATGGTGGAATTTTGTAAATTAAGGAATGAACTCTCTATTGCTTTCTTTTGCTAAATTGAGTACGAACATTCTTCTTCCATATTTGTTTTTTGCATGATTGTATCCTATTGCTTTTGCAGTTGTTGATGCGGAGAATGAGGAAAACTGGTCATGGTTTCTGCTCTGTCTGAAAGCAATTCTTTCTCCAGATCGGGTTATAACATTTATTTCGGATAGGAATGCTGGCCTTTTGAAAAAAATGCCAGAGGTTTTTCCTGGATGTCATCATGCGTACTGTCTCTATCACTTGAAGACAAATTTGAGGAGTTGTTTCAGCGGTAAAAGTTTCAAGGGGGATTTTAAGGAGACAATCATATATAAGTTTGCTGAGTGTGCTTATGCTCCCACTGTTGATCTCTTTGAGGAGAAGGTTCAAGAGTTTGTGCGAGAGGGAACGCATATTGCATCGAAGTTCTTGAAGGATTTGCCACCTGAGAAATGGGCCAATGGATATTTTAAGGGTAACAGATATGGTTTGATGTGCTCAAATGCCGCAGAATCTTTCAATGCTTGGATTGTTGATGAAAGGAGCCTCCCTATTACGAAATTGATTGATATGATTAGGGTTAAACTCATGCAGAAATTGTCAGGTGTGATTTGTTAAGTTGAATATACCTTTTTCATCTTTGTTTTTGACAGTGTGTCTATTGCTAATTGACATCTTCTTTGTGCATGCAGATAGGAGGAATGCTTGCAATAGTTTCAGGTCACAGATTTGTCCTGAAATTGACCGGAAGATCTCAATAGCATTTAACGAAGGAAGGACTTGGATTGTGAACAAGTCTACTAGCTCATTATTTGAGGTTTATTCCGAACCATCTGTTTCAGTTGATATTAGAAAGAGAAGATGTTCATGTTATAAGTGGCAAATAAATGACATCCTTTGCTCTCATGCTATGGCTTGCATCATGACGACAAGAGAAGAGGTCAGTTCATTTGTGGATGAATATTTCCACACGTCATCTTATGCGAAGAGTTATTCATTCCCAATATATCATGTTCCGTCAATCAACAAGCCAGATTATGTACCGAGAGATGGACTTATTCTACCTCCATTGTCAAGGAGGCCACCTGGCAGACCCAAGAAGAAGAGGATCAGGTCAAAGGGAGAGTTTGTGAGAACCATGATTTGTGGTCGTTGTGGTCGTGAGGGTCATCATAACAGGAAGACATGTAAAGAACCATTGGATTAGTCATTTTTTGTAGTTTGAATTTCAGTATTTGAGATGAGTGAAGTGTTTTTGATACATTAATCATCATATTTGTTCAATTTTGAATGTGATTCACCAGTTAATAGTTACCAGTTACTTTCCATAGTGTCTTTGTTCATCAGTTACTATGCATCAATTACTTTCCACCAACACTAGGTGTTTATTCACCAGTTACTTTCCACATTTGGTAGAATTTTATTGTCATGTTATTCACCAGTTACTTTCCATAAACATGTTGTTCATTAACCAGTTACTTTCCACCAAAACTAGGTGTTTATTAACAAGTTACTTTCCATAAACAGGTTGTTCATTAACCAGTTACTTTTCACCAAAACTAAGTGTTTATTCACCAGTTACTTTCCATAAACAGGTTGTTCATTAACCAGTTACTTTCCACCAAAACTCTACTTACGTTTGACCAGTTACTTTCCATAAACAGGTTGTTCATTAACCAGTTACTTTCCACCAAAACTCCACTTACGTTTAACCAGTTACTTTCCATAAACAGGTTGTTCATTAACCAGTTACTTTCCACCAAAACTCCACTTACGTTTAACCAGTTACTTTCCACATTTGGTAGAATTTTATTGTCATGTTATTCACCAGTTACTTTCCATAAACAGGTTATTCATCAGTTTCCTGCATCAGTTACTTTCCACAATTGGGTGAATTAACCAGTTACTTTCCACCAACACAAGGTGTTCTTCACAAGATTGTGCTATTTATTCACCAGTTACTTTCCGCCAACACTAAGTGTTTATTAACCAGTTACTTTTCACCAAAAATAGAAATAGATTGTCAAAGTAAGATGTCATTTGAAATTGGAAAAGTAACTCACAGTGCTACATAGAGTTTTGAAAATACAGATGAGAAGTAGCTATGTTACTTCGTATGAGTGTAAAAAGAAAAAGTAACACAAGTTACTATCAGTGTAATTACATGTAAGATTTCAATTAATTTCCTGTAGTCACTTTTCAATACATGTTTCAGTTGCGCAGTACTAATCGCTCAATCAGCTGGGCCTTGAATTCATTAATTCCCTCTTCCTTGATATCCCTTGGAATTTGATGTCTATGATGAATTGCTATTTCCCGCATGAAATAACAAACGTACATGGAGCAATCATTGCTGTGTAAAGAAACACCAACATAAGTTAGATTCGAGTTGTAATGAATGCTAAACAACTAAAATTCAATAATGATTGTAGTTTGTTTCAGTGAAGATGTTGGTCAACTGTTTCTTACGAGTCAGGACTCTGCTGAGCTGCACTCTTGACGGTTACAATAGGCATCTTTTTGCTTGGTGTTGGTTGTGTTTCGTCAATGAATTCATCTTCTATCAAATCTTTCTGTGAAAAACATGGACAGAAAATGAAAGATATTCAATTCAGTTAGAACATAAATATTAACAGAGACGTTGAACTTATAATTCTATAGAGAGCATTTAGAATTACCATTTTCTTGGTGTCCTTTAAGAATGCATCTCTCCTGCCCCTACCTCTTGGCCTCATTGAGTTATAAAAATACCATTTTTTATCGCCGACATCGTAGACCAATAGTGTCAAGTGGAACGGCGTTTTATCTTCAGTTTTGTACCCCGTTGATAGTACTGGGAATACAATATATGTCATTCCATCTGAAATTGCCTTGATATATTTGTCGAAAATTCGACATGCGACGTCATCATTATAATTTAGAACTAGCATACTCTGCATATGAAAATATATGAAAAGTAAGTAATTATAATGATAGATTACTATATGATACAATATGTTTTTTGAAATGCATCTTATGTATTTGACATACCCAACAACAGCCTTCAATGAAGCATGTTCTTCCATCAAATTCAACATCCTCAGTTAATAACTTCGCATATGCATCTACAACCTGTGGTATGAATTACAGTTAGACTATATGAAATTACCTCCAATGTGTGATATGGAAAGTAAGTAGCAGTTAATGGAAAGTAAGTACTACTTATATGGAAAGTAACTAGTTATGGAAAGTAAGTACTACTTATATGGAAAGTAACTAGTTATGGAAATTGTAGTTACATACCTGCACTGATATATAATCATTACTCAGCATGTTGATGATCATTTCAACATCTATCCAGGTGAATGGGTTATCGACGTCCTTCCATATTGATGCCCTTTGTTGTAAGAGATAGTTTTGGCAAAGTCAGTTGTAAGTCAACAAGTTATGTTTTTCATATAAGGAAATAGAATCAACTAGAAAGCATAGGATGGATAATTACATTAGTCCTTCTTCCGCAAGCAATGTCTTGATTCTGTTGTAGCCATCGTCACTGAGGTACTTGCCACATCTATACTTTTCTTTTGGTTCCATCCGATGTTTTCTTCCACCTTGATTGGCTTTCTTTTGTCTGTCTAGTAGCACCTCATCATCTTGTACATCCAATAATTGGAATTGCGGCATTTCACCAGCATCTTTCTTACCTTTTTTCAATTGTGGAGGTGTACTGTACTGGTAATCATCATCTTTTGCTTGCTTTCTTTTTTTTCCTTTGAGCCTTTGTACCATTGAATTTTGATACTGGACAATGACAAGGCTTTCCGTACTCTTCTCTATTGCAATTTTCTGTGTGATTTCATGAACATGAGCTTCTTCAATATCTATTTCACGCTCTTTGACTTGAAGATCTATTTGCCTCCTCAAACTCATGATTTCTGACCCGAGGTGTTTATTGGCTGTCACCAAGTCATCATTCTTTGAAGTTATGTCTGCTACAATTTTCTTCAGGTCATCGAGTTCAGTATGAATTTTGTCATTGTCATTTATCAAGTCATCATTAGATAACAGGAGTGCATCCCTCTCAGCTGTTGTGGCACGTAGAACCATCAATTCCTCTTGTAAATTTGCATTAATTGCCACAAGTTCCATATTAGTCTTCATCACAGATTCTCTTTGTGCATTTGAAGTAGCTATTTCCGTTTGTAGTAACATAATCTTTGATTTCATTTCCTCAATGATGTCATTACTGGGCAGCATCTCTGGATGATCTTCGAGCAGTCGAGGCTAAAAGTAAAATGGAAAGTAACTACCAGTTAGAAGAAAAGTAACTAGCAGCTATCATTCTAGTTACTTTCCGCATTGAACTATGGAAAGTAACTAGCATATAGATGGGAATATACTACCAGTTACTTTCCATAGTTACTACCATAGTTACTTTCCATCTAGATGGAAAGTAACTACCAATTAGTTGGAAAATAACAACAAGTTAGGTGGAAATTAACTACTAATAATAACTAACTAATGTGACTGTATCAAAATGGAAAGTAACTAATGTGATAATATCTAATTAAAAGTAATTAATGGAAAGTAATTCATGGAAAGTAATCATACGTTTGTTACTTGAAATTGTGCTTCATCCATGGCTTCTTCTTCCTCATCCCCTCCATCTATCTCATCATCCCCTTCTTCATTTCCTCCTTCCTCATCCTCTCCATCTTCCTCCTCATCATCCCCTTCTTCATTTTCTCCTTCCTCATCCTCTCCATCATTTTGTCCTTCTTCATCCTCTCCATCTTCCTCCTCATCATCCCCTTCTTCATTTTCTCCTTCCTCATCCTCTCCATCTTCCTCCTCCTCATATTCTTCTTATGTTTCTTCTTCATCAATGCAAGTAACATACACCTTTATTTCTTGTAATGTTGGCTGTAATTCTGATGTCTTCAGCTTCTTTTTAGGTATTCCAGAGATTTCAAAATTTATGATATTTTTTCCACCGTTATATAGGTTCCACTTGACACATCGTGGAATCATGCATCCCTCTTTTGATGGTTCAATGATTGTCGTATGCTCACAGAACCAATACTGCACAGACAGGAACTAATTTTTGTTAATTGTAAAGTACCTAATAAGGGGAAAGTAAGTTGCAATTGGGAGGGAAAATCCTAGTGGAAATATGGAAAGTAACTGATGAATGAATTTAGATACGAATGAACCAATAAACTTGTACATAATATATTCGTACCGGCAGCAGGACGGTGCATCTAGTCACCGTTGATGGCTCCATATAGTTTTTATCCAGTGATTCCATGAGAGTTTTCAAGATCCCTGTCGACCAATCATATTTCTTCATGTTGTCTATGTCATCCACGTAATCCAGAAATGCCCGTGTTATATTTCTTCCACTGGTGGGGAAGAAGAGTGATTCAATGACATAAAGAGCTAACAATTTGATGCTTTCAGTAATAGCTGCATCTATCCTCTTCTGGAAAATACTGACTATTTTGTCTCTCAGCATAGCCATTGAGATGGTACTTTCCTTTGGAAAATTTCTGCTTAATATCTGAGAGGTTTTTTGGTGTAACCATACCTTGTTTATTTTCAAATCTTCGGTCCCATGTTCAAGGGCAAAGATGTATTTAACATCTGTACTTCTCAATTGAATGTACTTGCCTCCCATATTGAATGCTTTTATGTTGGGATCATACTGGTTGACCAATTTTATAATGTCGTCATCATGCTTTATTGTGTTTTTGTTCGTAAGCTGGACATTGAACACTGCCTCCACCAATGCAAAAAATGGTGTCTTGTGCAGTATTGCCCAGTGTTGATCCCTAAACATTTCGTGCAAAGTTGCCATTAATTTCACTAATGTGCACACAGTTGACCTGTACTGTGCCACATTAGCTTTTCTGCCTTCACCCTTGGGAACTGTTTTCCTGCACATTGGTGAAGATACTAAGGGAAGTAATCAAAAGTAACTGGAGAACAAACAGGACAATTGTGGAAAGTAACTTATGAACAAACACATTATGGTAAGAAACTAATTGATGGAAAGTAACTAACTAATTATGGAAAGTAACTGGTTACCAATTATGGAAAGTAACTGGTTACCAATTGTGGAAAGTAACTGGTGAAAAATGTGTTCTTATGGTGGAAAGTAACTGATACGTAGTAACTGATCTACAAACACATGATGGAAAGTAACTGGTTAAAAAACACCTAATGTTTGGTGGAAAGTAACTGGAGAACAAACACATTATGGTAAGAAACTAATTGATGGAAAGTAACTAACTAATTATGAAAAGTAACTGGTTACCAATTGTGGAAAGTAACTGGTTATCAATTGTGGAAAGTAACTGGTGAAAAATGTGTTTTTATGGTGGAAAGTAACTGATACGTAGTAACTGATCTACAAACACATGATGGAAAGTAACTCGTAATTATGGAAAGTAACTGGTTAAAAAACACCTAATGCTTGGTGGAAAGTAACTGATGAACAAACAGGACAATTGTGGAAAGTAACTGATGAACAAACACATTATGGTAAGAAACTAATTGATGGAAAGTAACTCGTAATTATGGAAAGTAACTAGTTAAAAAACACCTAATGCTTGGTGGAAAGTAACTGATGAACAAACACATGATGGAAAGTAACTCGTAATTATGGAAAGTAACTGGTTAAAAAACACCTAATACTTGGTGGAAAGTAACTGATGAACAAACACATGATGGAAAGTAACTCGTAATTATGGAAAGTAACTGGTTAAAAAACACCTAATGCTTGGTGGAAAGTAACTGGAGAACAAACACATGATGGAAAGTAACTCGTAATTATGGAAAGTAACTGGTTAAAAAACACCTAATGCTTGGTGGAAAGTAATTGGAGAACAAACACATGATGGAAAGTAACTCGTAATTAAACAGGACAACCAAATTCTACCAAATGTCTACCAAATGTGGAAAGTAACTGGTTACCAGGTTTGCAAAGATAATATGAAGAATACTAGAAAGTAACAATAATGTCAAAAGCGATGATTAAGAAAATAATGAGCAAATATATCATGAAAAGTAACTCGTAAAGAAGCAAAGAAATACTAGAAATTAACAATAGTTTCCATAATGTGAAGCAACATTCATGAACGATGATTAAGAAGCATACCCTTTCCTCATAAAATCCTGGAAAGTAACTCGTAAAAAACTTCGTTGCTCAAGGTCCGTCGAAATGTCGTGATTTCGAAGGACGTCACAGGAGATCTTCGACTAAGGGAGGACGGACTAGGGCCGGCCGTCGGGAGGGTGAAAAAAAGGGAAGAAATGTTTCAAATTTTTCACGCTTGGTGAAGACGAACGGATGGGTTGCTTGGGGAAGACGAGCGGATGGGTTGCTTGGGGAAGACGAAAGGGCTTTGGCGGGGATCGGGTCGGTCGTGGGCTGCTATATTTAAGAAAGGGGTATTTATGACTTTTTAGCATAGAAATGTAGTAAACGCTTTGAGAAAGTTTAACAGGTCCTCTATGCCGTACTATATTTTTTTTCAGCCCTTATTGACCCTTGGCCCAATAAACTAATAGGAGGTAAACGGTTGAAACCGTTTTTGCTCCTTATAAGGTTGACTAGGTGGTGGGCCCGTGCCACCTGACACGGCAAACTGTCCGCCCTCACTATCTCTATTATAACTTACGACACATCAGCCCACTATCCTTTTTTTTGTTTATTTAATTATAATTTTATACCACCTTGGATCTTATTAGATAAATAAGTATGTATATTTAAAACTAATCTCCTGTCTTATGATTATAAGGATGTATATTTAAAACTAACTTAGGGAATATGATAAAAATATACAAATTTAATTTAGGAAAATATACATGTAAACAAACTAATATAAAGGAAACGGTTGTAACCATTATTGCTACTTATAAAGTTGATATATATATATATATATATTCACAACATTATATAAATTATATATATATAAAATATTATATGAATAATATATTATATATCATTCTCAAAAGATCAGCTTTTTATTTATGTTCTGAGAATCGGAGGTGTCCGGTATTCTTTTGAATATTCCACTGTTTGGTGGTGGATTATGGAACACTGTGGTGCACTTATAGTAACAGTAATATTAGTGGTGCATATAGAAATACCCATCTTGCAAATTGCAGCAGTACATGTATGATTTTTTTCATTTATTATACCCTCTATTTTTAAAGCAATCACTAAAACTAAATCAATATAACGCTTTCATTTATTCTAATGGTAGTTTAATTTCTAGAATTTGTTCGTTTGCCAACCCAACGGAAAAGAATACCCGCCAATTGAAGCACGCTTTTACGCCACTCCGACTCTCCGCTCGCCTAACCAAGTCCTCTGCCTATGGCGGTGGCGGCCGCCACCAAGCTATTCCGCGCCGCCGTATTCCGACCAGCTTCGCTTCTTCCGATGGACGGTGTCTCCTTCCAAATCATCCACCTTTGCTCGCAAGGCCACCTCTCCCAAGCCCTCACCGCGCTCCTCTCACACCAAGATCACTCACCTCTCCACCCCAATGCCGTCGCCTCTTTCATCCATTCCTGCGCCCGCCGAAGCCTGCTCTCCTACGGGCAGGCCGCTCACCACCATCTCCTCTCCACCACTCCACAATCCCATTTGGGCCTGTTCGTCTCCAACCACCTCATTAACCTGTACTCTAAATGCGGACGCCCAGAGCTCGCTCGCTCGGTGTTCGATGAGATGCCCATTAGGAACTTGGTCTCGTGGACAGCGCTGCTCACTGGCTACGCCCATGGAGGACTCCACGAGGAGTGCTTCCGAGTGCTCGCGGGTATGGTACGCTGCAACCAACTACCCAACCAGTTCGCCATGGCTGCGACCCTCGCCTCCGCCGGTGCCGCCCGCTGCCTCCACCACGGCCGCCAGGCATAGCAGTAACTATATGTTATCTTCTTATTCTCCCGAAATTTTTGGAACTTATTTGCTATTTATTCTTGGGTTTTTAAATTTTTTGAAGTTTTTTGGATTTGCTAGATAATTCCTGAATGCTGCACTTGTGACCGTATAGGTACATGCCCTCTCCATGAAGACCTCCTTTGATTCTGATGTTTTTGTGGCCAATGCCTTAATCACCATGTATTCCAATTGTACTGGAGAACCGCGCATGACATGTGAAGATGAGAGTTGGCTTGTCTTCAGAACACTGCCTCAGCGCAATGTTGTCACTTGGAATGTAATGATTTCAGGCTTCTTTAGGAATGGACAGCTGCGGCATTCACTCGAGCTTTTTGTGGAAATGCATCAGGATGGTGTTGGGTTTGACCGGGCAACACTGGTTTGCGTCCTTCCTTCTTGTGCTACTCTCTATGATTGCCGTCAATTACACTGTCTTATGATTAAATCTTGTTGTGACTCTGAGGTCGAGGTAGCAACTGCTCTCGTCAAGGCCTATTCAGTCCTTGGTGGTGCTATTGAAGAATGCTATAGAGCATTCAAAGAGGTTAAAGATCCTGATATTGTGTCTTGGACTGGAATTATGACTACACTTGCCGTGCATGACGCTGAAGAGGCTTTGAGTATTTTCTGCCAGCTTCGTGAGGAAGGTTTAAAGCCCGACCGCTATACTTTCTCTACATTGGTGAAGGCATGTGCAAGCTTTGCCACAGAGCGGCACTGCTCGGCTGCCCACTCTCTGCTTTTGAAGCATGGGTTTGGTGGTGACCTCGTGCTTTCTAATGTTCTGATTCATGCATATGCCAGATGTGGTAGCATTAGACTGGCAGAATGTGTTTTTGATGAAATGGTTGTTCATGATCAAGTATCGTGGAACTCCCTGATTAAGGCTTATGCCACTCATGGGCGAGGCAGGGAAGCACTAAGAGCTTTTGCTCATATGGATGTTGCACCTGATTCTGCAACCTTTGTTGGGGTCCTCACAGCATGCAGCCATGGTGGGCTAGTAGATGAAGGTAGGAATCTCTTTGAAACGATGTCTTTGACACATGGGATTGCTCCACAGCTGGATCACTATGCTTGCATGGTTGACATTCTGGGACGTGCTGGGAACTTGACTGAGGCAGAGGATCTTGTAGACCAAATGCCAGTGGAACCGGATGCTGTTGTTTGGAGTGCTTTGCTTGGGGCATGCAGGAAGCATGGAGAATGCAAGATTGGTGAAAAGGCGGCTAAGAAACTTCTGGAATTGGACCCTAAGAATTCCGTTGGGTATGTGATGATGTCCAACATCTATTGTGATACTGGCAGCTTGCATAGTGCAGCCTTTGTAAAAAGGGAGATGAAGGAATTTGGCGTGAAAAAGGAGCCAGGGTTGAGCTGGATTGAGATTGGCAATTCTATACATGAATTCAGTGTGGGTGCCCGATACCATCCCCATAGAGAAGAGATATATGTAGAACTCAAGCGGCTTCTGGGTAAACTGAAGGAAATGGGTTATGTGGCAAGTACAAGATTGGTACTACATGAAACTGAGGATGAACATAAAGAAGAGCGATTGCTAAATCACAGCGAGAAGTTAGCATTGGTTTTTGGACTCATGAATGCTTCCTCTACTCAGGCTGATCTAAGGATTATGAAGAATATCAGGATATGTGAGGATTGTCATAACTTCATGAAGCTCGCTTCCAAATGTGTTGAGAGAGAGATTGTGGTGAGGGATGCAAGTCGTTTTCACCATTTCATTGATGGAGACTGTTCATGTGGTGATTACTGGTGAACAAGTTTATCATCTGGAAAGGTACTTATCGAAAAAAAAATGGAGGCCAACTGGAAAGGTACTTATCTGGGTCATCTATGGAGGTGGATAATATCGAAAGGCAGCATGTGGTTTGATACTCCAAGTCATCATGAAACTCTCCGTCTGTCCAAACTCCAAAGAGAAACTCGTAAATTACGACTCTCGGCTACTAGGCACTAAGGTGAAGAGTAGTTAAAGTCAAGGATACTGATATCTTGGCAATATTCCGAGTGACTCCTCGACCCGGAGTTCCGCCTCAAGAAGCACGGGCTGCGAAAGGACCTGAAATACCTTGCTTGCGTATCATTGGAAGGTGCAGTAACATAAATACGGCAGTAAGAAGAGGCCCATATGAGGTCTTACCATGCGCAGATTGTATCGATTGGGCAAATATGGGTTCCATCAAAATTTGTTTTTCCGGAGTACCAAAAGCGAGCATGACATTGTTATGAACATAAAGTCTTCGTACTAGGGAAAGGTCCTCTCAATGCTCTAACGCTCACACCGGATATGGACCGAATTGTCTCATGACGTTCTGAACCCAGTACATGCCCAATTAAGATGTGATGTGATTGCATCACGGTGCCCAAGGACACGATGAATATGGATTCCAACTCTCTTATATATAGGGCATGTTTGGTTCCTGTGAAGTGGTTCGGAAGTCACTTCAAAAAGTGACTTTCGAGTCACTTCATGTGTTTGGTTGCTCGGAAGTGAGGTTAAAGTGACTTCAGCTCCACTTCCAAATCACTGTAGTCAAAGCTGTCACTTTTCATTTCGACTTCGGGTCTTTTTGGCCTGAAGTCATTTGAAGTGACATTTGAAGTGGAAAATAATATTATACTGTAATAAAATAGTAATATAAGTAGGTTCACATATCACGTGTCACCTCGTGATTGGTCCACGTCATCAAAATAGGATTAATAATATTATACTGTAATAAAATATTAATATAAGTTATTAAATTATTAATATTTTAAGATTAAAATATTGTTTTAATGTTTTAATTTTAATATTTTAAGTGGCAAATAGTGTTAATAATATCATACTGTAATAAAAATATTAATATAAATGGATTTCATATGTCACGTGGCACCTCGTGATTGGTTCACGTCATCTAAAATAGTATTATTTTTAATATTTTAATATAGGGGAATTATTAAAATATTAAATAGTTGGGGGTGACCATATCCCACTTCAAACACCAACCAAACACCAGAACTCAGAAACCCCCAGAAGTCACTTCACTTCACTCCCCAGAAGTCAATTCACTTCAGCTCACTTCTCAGCAACCAAACAGGCCCATAGTTAAAGTTCCGGGTGTATTTGGTAGTAAACTAAGGGACTTTTTGCCTAAAAGTCCCCCCAGTCATCACTAATAGCAGACCGAGACCCCAACCCCTAAAATTTTGCAGATTCGGATCCCAAATTGTAAAAATCCTGAAACTACCCTTAGATTCCCTCATCATTAATGGTCATAAATGACCATCCGGTTCAACAGCCTTCCTAGGCATTTGAACCGGCACGAGACTCGAGATGAGTGTATATTAGTGGCCACATGGCGTGCTTGCATTCGCTGGTTGTACGACGCGTCAGCGAAGACGCGACGTGACGATATAAAATGACGATGTGAAATGGCTGCCCCTCGCGCCAAAACCAGACTTCAACCACGGGTATTAAATCCTACCCGTAAAAACAAGCCTCATGTTTCTAACCCAGCGTTTCTTCTCCCGATCCTTCAAACCCCCCCTACGTTTCTCCGACGGTGTTTACGAGTCTTCTCTGGCGGTTGCCATACCCTACGGCCCGAATTTGGAGTCCACCCAATCGCCCAAGAAATGGAAGGAGTACTCTCGAATGCGTTTGCCAAAGCCATGGAAACAACTATTGTAATAGCGACCAAGAAAATCCAAAGTCTTCAACCCAAACCCAAAGGTAGCTTTACTCTACTTTAGTGTGTAGAAGAACACCTACAAACCCTTATTGCAACGAGAAATCTAAATTTATTTCCTTCTATGGATCACGCATATTTTTATACCCGATGATATTAACTTATGGTACTTTGTGATCGTCATTTTTCTATCTGCTATTTTGTGGACCTTTTATGCTCCATGTTAACATCGGATATCTTTTTATACCCGATGATATTAACTCATATTTTGTGCTCGCTAATTTTCTCCATGCTATATGGAGTACTTGTTATACTCGTTGTTATCATCGGGTATATTTTACATACCCGATGATATATACTGGTATTTTGTTCTCGTTATTTTTCTACCTGCCCTACTGCATACTTTTTTATGCTCATTGTTAACATCGGGTATATGTTTATACCCGATGATATTCAGTCATGTTATTTTGTTTCATGCATTATTTTACCTACTGTGTTGCGCACCTTTTATGCTCGTTGTTAACATCGTGTCCTTGTTTATACCCGTTAATATGTGTCCTTATGTACATGTATTATTTTATTTAACGCGTGTATACAATCGTATAGATGAATCGAGCAGTGAGCCGGGGAGAAAATTAGCGAGCACAAAATACGCCGCGGAGATCAAGGAGGCCGCACGAAAGTACGCCGCGGATGTGCACCTTAAAATCATCCGCCAAACACCATTCGGCCACTTCCTTGACCTGCCGGACATCAAGCAAGACAATGTGTTATTAGACTACATGATGTGCAATCACAAGTAGGGGCTGTGATTTTCCCTTGAGGGAAACATAGCAGAGCTTAGGCCTGTAGACGTTGCAGTTATCCTCGGTCTGCCAAGGGACAAAGATAACAGGGGGTCATCTCGCGGCCGAAGAAGGTGCACAAAACTTTGACGGACATCCCCTACTATGGCCGACACGCCGAAGGAAGGATGAACGGCGTTGACCTGCCCATTGTAGTGGAGATGCAGCTCAATGCTTCTCATCTCCACATCCATGTCTTCCTCCAAGGAAGAACACTGCTATCTCCAAGGGAGAAGAATGTCATGCAAGGATGCATGTGAAGCAGGTGAAGGGGAGAAAGAGATGACCATGGGAAGGAGATGACCA
Source organism: Narthecium ossifragum (assembly GCA_963920575.1). Taxonomy (NCBI): domain Eukaryota; kingdom Viridiplantae; phylum Streptophyta; class Magnoliopsida; order Dioscoreales; family Nartheciaceae; genus Narthecium; species Narthecium ossifragum. The sequence continues at coordinate 24,701,536 of OY986970.1, read as the reverse complement.
TGAGAATTTTGGCGGAGAGAAGCTTCTACTGGCAGGAAGGAGGAGAAGGCATGAGTAAGAGAGAGCCTCTCCTCTCACATCGACGGGACATTTTTTTTTTTTTAAATCTTACATGGACGAATGAAAACACGCCACGTGCCCATTACCATATGCTCTCGAAAATGCCTTCCCCTCAGCAAGACTTTTTGTCTACCATGTCCCATCCATGCCCATTAATGCTAAGGGGAATCAGAGGGTAAATTTGGGATTTTGGTGATTTGGGGTCCGAATCTGCAAAATATTAGAGATGGGGTCTCGGTCTGCTAAAATGGATGACTGGGGGGGGGGCTTTTAGGCAATTAACCCGTAAACTGAGTGTATTTAATATCACCCTTATATAAATATGGATTCCAACTCTCTTTTATATGGGAATAACTGAGGTCAGAAAGATATTTGGCTCATTGATCATATATGCACTGTAGGAGCTTGGGTTGGCGGATCAGATATTTGCCAACGCCGCTGGTGGAGCTACGAGATTGGGACCGGCGGCAAGCTGGTGGAGCTTCGCGCTAGCCTCGCACCGGAGGGGAGCTTGGCGCTGGCCTCGCACCGGTTGGGACCGGCGCCAAGCTGGTGGAGCTCCACCGCTTGGCGTTGGCGGATCAAATATTTGTCGCTGGTGGAGCTTGGCGTTGGCAGATAGCAGCGGCGTTGGCGGATAACATCAACGTCGGCGAGAGGGAGGATGGAGGAGTGGAGGTCAGAGTCGTTGTCGATGGGGTTCCGCGAGGCGACGGACAGCGAGGTGAATAGGGGGAGAGAGAGAGAGAGAGAGAGAGAGAGAGAGAGAGAGAGAGAGAGAGAGAGATCGGCGAGGGAAGAGGTTGGCATGGGAAGCTTGGGGGCATGGCTGGGCATTATGGTCGGAGCCTTGGCCGGCGGGACAGGTAGGGGTGGCAATTTGACCCATAACCCGCGAACCCGACCCGACCCAACCCGAATTTCACGGGTTTGGGTTTAGGGTATTCGGGTGCGGGTCGACGCCGCTGACCCGTTACTGTGCGGGTCGGGTTCGGGTTTAGGAGGCTAACCCGTATAACCCGTGACCCGAACCCGACCCGTAACCCGTTAACAACCCGCTTGACCCGTTATCCCTATATATTAGAACTTTAGATATACAAGTTTATGAGGAACAACTGTTGGTTTTTCCATTATTGTATGATGGTGATGTTATTTTGTTTTATAGGTACTTGTTACTTGTTAAACATGTTGTTAAACAGAAGATTATGTGTTATTTTGTTAAACATGTTGTTTACATGTTGTTAAATAGGTCAACTTGACCCGAACCCAACCCGACCCGTTTAGGGTCAGGCGGGTTGGGTCGGGTTGACCCGTTTAAAAGTGGGTCGGGTTCGGATTGACAAAATTGACCCGTTTAGTAAACGGGTCGGGTTCGGGTTGGGATTTTTGGTCAAGATATCGGGTCTCGACCCGACCCGAACCCGACCCATCGACCCGTATTGCCACGCCTAGGGACATGCGACAATGGCGGCTCATCGGGAGGTGAGCGAGGGGGGAGAGGAAGGAGCTTGGGTTCTCATGCGGTGAGAGGAGAACTAAGAGGGTAAGTAGGTGGGGATGAATGGGTTCCCTAGGTGAATATGTCATGTGTCACAACCTCATCGGATGACAAAAAGCTGTAATTTTTTGTCAATCCTGACAGAAGCGTTACTCCTTTTATATATAGTTCATAAACAAAGAGGCCGTTGACGATGTTAATATATATAGAAAAGGTATGCCACTTGAAATTAATCAAATGCAGCACTATCATCCACATAGATCGCAGAACAATAAGATTCAAAGAGAACCATATATATATTAAAGCTTCTAGAGTACATCTTAAGAAATTATATATGATCAATGTACTTCAAAATTTTGGGATCAGTGATGATAAATATATATATATAATGACTTAAAGTTGACAACTTGCTAATTAGTATCCATAGATTAGGATCAATGTACTTCAAAATTTTGGGATCAGTGATGATCAATATGTATATAATGGCTTAGAGTTGACAACTTGCTAATTAATATCCATAGATAGGATGATAGGGTTGTGTTTATAGGCTCTGAGGATTGTGAGGTGGGCTTTATTAAGCCAACGCTATATACGATTAGAAAGAACAAATAATTGTCATTTAGTATCTTTTTTGTCATTTAGTGTACTTAGGAAGTTTTTAAGTCATTTAGTTTCTTTTTTTACAGCTATTTTTTTTAATTACTAAAATACCCTTTTAACATTTCCATCATGTATTCCTTTTCCGGTGACTGTTCATATTCTGATTGAAAAGTTACTATCAAAAAATAGAAAGTAACTATCAAAATTGAAAAGTAACTACAAATATTTAAAAAGTGATATACTGCAGAATTGAAAAAATGAAAAATAACTACAAATATTTTTTACAATATTTTAATATTTTAACGGTGACGACGTATCTGAAGTTTGGAGTCGGGCGGCAGCGGGGCGCCTGGACGGGGGGGGGACTGGGACGGCGAACAGTGATGAGATCGGGAGGAGAGAGCGACCGGGGTGGGATTTGGGTGTCTGGACGGGGTGCTTTGGAGCTTTGGACCGGCGGTGACGAATCTGGAGCTTTGGACCGGCGACGGAGGTGGGATGGCGGCGACCAGATCTGGAGGTTGGAGCCGGGCGTCGAAAGCGCCGCGTGGGGGGCGAGGATGAGGACGTGGGTGTTGGAGGGGGGGGGGATGGGGATGGGATATATATAAAATATATAAGGGCATTATGATCTTTTTTTACGTATAATGGTACCGAAAGACCCGAGAACTTCTATAAGGACCAAATGATAAGTTAATATCTAATAAGATACCATTGAGAAATCACCCTAGAAACAAGGCCAGCTTGTTAATGAGCTCCCGAATGAAGGTGTACATGTGGGAAAACCCATCCACTAAATAAGTACTGATGGCCATGTGATGTGGCTCCGGTGTCAATCTCTTTTGTCTCAGGGGAAGCAAACACAGTGGACCGAATTGTCTCACGAGTCACGACACTAATTGATAAAAGTGATCTCCCACTGGGTTGCTGTTGCCCAGGACATGTAAAGATGTCCTTACCAGTCAGCAGTAGATTCACTTGCTTACAGATGATGGGCACGTCACATTTCCTAGTTAACCAGGTATATGCACTATACTTTCTACATCTTCATGTAATCTGGCGTAAGCTTTGGGCTCCAGCACTTTCTTACCTTCCAATAATGTTAGCTTTTTTATACTTGTTGTAGCTGGTAAGTCTGTCTTGATCTGAGATTAAGCGACTTGTGTTATACATAGAAATCATCTATTTTCATTTCGGATTGTGATCTTTTGTCAACTGCTTATCTTCGAGCTTTTGAAGTTCTCTTGTCAAAAAATTAGAATGGGAAGCTAGTTTATTAAGAAAAAGGAGATAACACAATAATACAAATGCTCCTACTCATCAAAGAGTTAAGATTTGGCACATAATGATTTGTTGGAAAATGGCAATGAGGCCATAATCTCGTAACGATACAACATGTCATCACAAAAACGTGGAAAAATTGATCCAGAAGCCAGACATGGATCAACTAGTTGGGCTAGAAACATGATCTCCTTGTAGGGTTTAAGGTAAGTTAATTTTCCTTTCTTGAAGTTTAGGGTGGCATTTGGTAGTCTTATTTTTAAAAAAACAAATGTTCTTTATTAGAAAGAAATAGGATAATTCAACATTTGATTGCACCTGATGCTTGAGTCTCGAATCGAGTGGCGTGGCAGAAACAAGCCAACACATTAGAAGTCCAGGGTCATATGAGAGTGGTCCTTCAGGTGATTTTGTGTAATGACAGTTGTCGTTAGCATCTAGTTCCCCTGACTGGATGCTTATGTGTGGGTTCTGTAATGGGTTCTATCTTTATTTTTCACTAGCCTCTCGGCTTATCTTTAAAAAAAAAAAAATCTTGCAAACCTATGTGCTTAGCCTCCTTGATTGCCGCAAGAATTGCCTTCAACTCAGCTTCAATTGCCGACGAAGCTTGCTCTACCCCTGCCTAAGACCAACCGAACTCACCGCCATTGCTGAAGCTGGCAACCCCCATGCCGCACAAGTTCAGCGTTGTGCGAAAGGCTGCATTGCATCCACACGAATAAAATAGGCATTAGGAACCCCATTTATGACATTCCACCTCCTGGAACTATCAACATTGAGACCATCATTCCCTACACGAGAAACTCAGAAATTTTTTTTTGTTTGGCGGAAAATATGTCTTGCAAGTTTTTTTTTTTCTTACAATTGAACCGAAGCTAAGCGTCGAATAAATCGACTACAGATTCAAAACTACTGGAGAGCCCCTTGTAAGAACTACTCCATTACAAGTTTAAGAGCAACACAAACCTCCCCCATTAAAGAGAAGTTGATTTCTATATTTCCATAACCACCAAATACAGTCTATATTTCCATAACCACCAAATACAGTATCCCGTCATAGTCTTCCTCTTTTTTTTTTTTAATTAGTTGAGCCCGAGGGCTAGGAAACCCAATCAAGGGTTAGTTACATGGATTGGGCAGAGGACTGGGAACAACCTCCCTGGCCTCATCAAAACCATTAAAGACATGACATAACGCAAGAGCTTCTCTAGCAAGCCAATCCGCGCGCGAGTTGTTCTCACGAGGAATATAAGCAACTTTGAATTCAGCAGTCCTTCGAGCTGTCCACCATATGTCTTGTACAATCTCCTGGTAGCCTCCCACCAAAGGAAGAACTCCATTGATCATCTGGACCGCATAGAGAGAGTCACTCTCCACAAGGACCGTGCTGTAGTTCCGCTGGACTGCAGTGCTGATCGCAAGCTGGATGGCGTGGACCTCACCAAGCAGAATGGAGTCCACGCGATGAGAGCCCATGGTGGACCAGTTAACAAGCCCTTCTTCATCAGTGCACACTACTCCCACGCCTGCTAAGCCATGGGTGTGATCAAAGGAGGCATCAGCTTGAAGCCTGACGCCTCCATCCATCGTTGCATACGCTCGTGGTATATGAAGCTTCGATATGCCGATGAACTCCCTTGATTGCCACCGGATCAGATGCACCAGCGCCTGGGTGCCTTGGGTACCTTCCCCTGCAATTAGCTTGCCTCTGTCCCTCCAAAGCCACCAAGCTCCATACGCGAGCAGTGAGCACACGCGTCTGCTCTCATCGGACTTCCTTGATTGGCACAGGCCATGAATATAGCTCTCCAAGGTGAAAGGAAGGGTGTGTGCTCTGGAACCTTGGAGCACTTTGCTCCACAGCTCTTGGACGAAGTTGCATTGGAAGAGTGCGTGCTCAAGCGTCTCCTCCGCAGCACCACACCGGGGACAGAGGTCATCAGCAGCCAGATTGAGGCTCCAGAGCGAGGATTTGGTGGGGAGCTTACCATGCAGCAACTTCCAGAGGAACAGCTTGGGGCGCGGCCCTATTGGTGCCTTCCAGATGCTCCGCCACAGATGTAGTTGCTCACCAGCTTGCTACTTGCCCTCCATGAACTCAAGCATTTGGTATGCAATCGCCATCGTGACCTCCCCATTCTTGCTCCATGCCCAAACCGGACGGCTGGCAGCGGCAACAGAGGGAGTGATGGTGGAGAGGAGCTGCTCCGTCATGCTGGGGTAAAAGAAGGATGTGAGCTTGCCGGTATTCCAACTTCCATCTTTGGAGAAGAGGTCCTGCACCTTCAAATGGTGCAACGAGTCGTCGGCGATCACCAGGCAGGGGTAGGAGATGAGAGGGCCATCCTCCATCCACCAGTCATACATGACATTCGCACCGCACCCAACGCCAGGCTCCCATCTCAGGTGCTTGCAGAGGACGCCAGCCGCATGGCAAGTGGAGCGCCAGAGCCCTGATATCGGTGCACGACCTTTGTGAAGAGGAAGAGCACCTGCGAAATGGTATTTGGCCCGGCAAATCATCGTCCAGACGGTATCTTGCTCATCGAGGAACTTGGCTGCCCTCTTGATCCTCAAGGCGGATTGCCAACGCTTCAAGTCCTTGAGTCCAAGGTCGCCATGCATCTTGTGCTGACAAACATCGTCCCAGGCCACTCTGGAGAGTGAACATCTCTTCCCTTGCCAGAGAAACTTGCGAGCTAAGGCTGAGATGTCGCGCTCCAGCCCAGAAAACCCATCCCGGACCGGGACATGAGGGGGAAACCTACATCTACTGACAACCAACAGCGGAGACAATTACAATAAAAAAAAGGACGGAAGAAAAGTTAACATTAAATACAATAAAATATTAAATATATCAGAGTTATACAAAGTTTACAACATTTACAATTTCAAAAGGAAAACAACATCGCCTGAGGTCTCCGCAACACACAGCAAACGCCCTCCTGGCCCTCAAACAAGGTCGGCTGGCAACGCGCTGCCGCAGGACGAACACCAGGGCCCACAGGAGAAGCGATGGTACTTGTACCTACAAACACCGCGGTCCAAGTAGGAATGAGCAAAAAGCTCAGTAGGGTTCTACTCTACGACGCACACAAAGAAGGCGACTCCAACCGTGCTAACCCTGTGCCAGTACAACTCCTAAACTCCAAACTTCTCATAGTATGACATCACAGCACAAGGAAAACATAACATGCAAGATGGCATACATAATATAATCCAGTTAGAACAGACACTGCCTGGGCTGGGCTTACTCCGACGGCCCCTAAAGTACAAGAACACTGGGCTGGGCTTACTCCGACGGCCCCTAAAGTACAAGAACCGACACGACCTCGAATGCACAGGAAAGCAAGACAAAGATACTACCATAGAACAAACATGCAGATAATTAACAATATTAATAGACAGATAAATAACAGTAAAGCAGGTAACAAACAAGACAAAATAAACAAAGCAGTAAAGCAGACAATTAAACACAGTAAAGCAAGCAACAAACAGGACGAATATAAATAAAGCAGTAAAACAAACAAATAATATAACAGTATAAACAAACATCATTTATCGTAATATCACTAACATGCCAATCCCTGTTGCCCTCAGATACTGTTCCTGAGAAACCCTGGATCAATCCAAACGTGCCCAGGGATCGATCCGACAGCCCTCAATGAACAGACCATCTTGGTACAACCTGGATCGATCCAACATACCCATGGATCGATCCTACTAAGTAGTCCGACCGATCGGACTCACAGTCCGATCGATCCCAACACAGATAGATATAAAGCAATAAAGGTTTAAACTACAATAATCCAATGCTATAACGGCGCCCCCGGCCCGTAGACAAGCAACAACACATTCAATCGAAAATTCGGCATTATGACGGCGCAAAAGGCCGTCAACCGAAATTCCTGCAACATGGCACTCCCCTGGCCACACAGCACAACAATACAGATAATCACAACTAACAATAAGCTAAGGCACACCTTCGGCCCACTTATCAATCTAAACATCCCAAGGGGCATAACTCCCTTGGTTCAACCACAAAGCAGTAAAGGGCACACTGTCGGCCCATCTAACAATCTAAACATCCCAAGGGGCACAACCCCCTTGGTTCAACCACGAGCCCCACGCGGGCATAAACATGCATATAATACATAATTATAATTTACATCTAAAGCAATGGCATGTTCTATAAATTGAAAGTTAATTAGCTATTTATCCGCCAAAAGAATACCAATTCGAGCATACTAATCCTACAGATCACTAGGAATGCTAAATCCATGAATCCTGAAGCACCAAACCCGATAAAACATCAAAGATCCATTAAAAAGCCAAATCTCGGATTGCTACAGTAAACCACATTTAGAGAAGATGAAATCTTCGCAAATCGACGTCCAAACGATGTTAAACCTCAAATCAAACTTAATCAGATATTGATTTATATATTGGGAGCATGCTGACCAAGAATTAGATCTAATGGAAGTCTAATTTCCACATATTAGACTAACCAATTTCTCAATCTCTGCTTCGCAGCAGTTTAGGAAACAATTCATCAAAGATCATAGGAAAATCCAAAAATCATGAAATCAGCGGCAATCGAAAGATAACTCGATGATCTACAACTTTCATCTTGAAAGTTTCACGAGATCATGCATGAATGAGCCGGGATCTGAGCTCGAACAGCTCAGCTCACAGAAAAACAGGGGTTTGATGAAATCCGGGAAATCCTTGCATAAATCCGGATAAAAACCAAGATCAAATCCTACCAAGCTCTAATCAGTTGCTAAACAAGTCTATAAGCATCATATTACACAAATAAAACCATAGATCTAACAACCAAACCCTACATCTAACATATCTTAGGGATCAAGGTAGAAACCCTACATTCAAACGCTAATCTGAGCTTCCTCCTTGCTAATCCGTCGTCCTCCCTCGCCGCCGTCGTCACCAGCTCGTCGGAGAGCCGCCGAAGACCTCCCACAGCCGCAGCCGTCGCCGGAGAAGGAAGCGGAGATGCCGCGGAGGAGAGAGAGGGAAGGACGGAGGAGGGAAAGGGACCCTCGCCGCGCCTCCAGGTCGCCGGGGGAGATGGCCGGAGGAAGAGAGGGAGGTCGCTGGAGAAGAAAGGGAGGTCGCGGGAGAAGAAAGGGAAGGAGGAGAGGATCGGGCACGGGTAAGCAGGGAAGGAAGAAAGGAAAAAGAAAGAAAAAGAAAGGAAGGGAAAGGAAGAGAGAGGAAAGAGAAAGTTAAGCCACTTAAGTGGCTGAGCTGGTCTAGCTGAGTCAACTAATCGGAATGGATCCGATTTGACCCAAAATTGCGATCTCGCCGCAATCTCATTCAGATTTGATGATCGCGGCCGCTCCTACTGGATCTATTCAATCACTTACACCAAAACAAGGCTAGCCTTGGAGCGGTCCCGGGATGGGTGACCTACTGGGAAGTTTTCCCATATTTCTGCAGTGAGCCAAAAGCGGACAATATTGTGTTGGGTGGGGCCCTCGGGTGGATCCTGGTCGGACAGCCCGTGGGGCGGGGCCCAGTGGAGGGTCGGGGCGTTACAGTATGGTATCAGAGCCGGTTCCCAGTCGAAAATTGTGCCAGCGAGGACGCTGGGCCTCCAAGGGGGGTGGATTGTGAGGCCCGCTGGGTCTACCGTGGGACAAGATGCCTGCGCCTGGAGGGTGGGGCTGAGTCGGGTAGCCGGGTAAGCAATCTCACAACGCCTGGGTATGGTCCGGGGTTCGATATAAGTATATAGTAAGCCCTTAATAGACACAACGCGTTTTAAAGCCGTGATGGCAGTGATTCGTCAGAAAACTCCATGGTTAAACGTGCTCGACCTGGAGTAGTCACACGATGGGTGACCTACTGGGAAGTTTTCCCATATTTCTGCGGTGAGCCAAAAGCGGACAATATTGTGTCGGGCCGTGGGCCGGGGCCCAGTGGAGGGCCGGGGTGTTACAGGAGATCTTGTTGAGGATGGTCGTGGGTGTTGGGATGGAAGACATGACAAAGACAGGCATGGCTTGAAGCACGGATTGGACAAGGACAGCTCTCCCAGCCGCCACCTTGATCGGGGACCTCCAAGTGGTGAGCTTCCTTTGCACCGCATCAAGAAGAAAGGAGAAGTCCTTTACCTGAATTTTGCGCGAATCCAGGGGAACGTTGAGGTATCGCCAAGGCTCAACCTTCCTGGAGAATTGGAGGAGCTGAGACAGGATGGTTCTGCGCCGGTGGGAGGTGGAGGGGGAGAACTTTATGCTGGACTTCTCAAAGTTAACTTCAAGCCCAGACAACTGTCTATACCTGCGCAGGATATTTGAGAGCTTCTTAGCTTCAACTCGCTTCGCGGGGGTGACGAAGAGGCTGTCATCCGCATATAGGAGATGGCTAATGCACACATCGCAACCTGGGAAGGATACGCCTTCAAGAGCCAGCAAGGGAATTTTAGTGAGCCTAGTCAGGACCTCTTGCGCAAGGATGAAGAGGTATGCTGACAGGGGATCACCCTGCCGGAGTCCGCAAGCTGCTGGAAAGAACCCGCGCACCTTGCCATTTATGAGCAGAGAGAAGCAGGTGGTTGTGATGCAAGCCATTGATCCACAACTCCGGGAAACCCATGTTGGTAAGGATCCTGCGAATGAAGGTCCAGCTAACAGAGTCATAGGCGGCTCTGATGTCTACCTTGGCTGCCATGAGGGCCTCTGTTCTTGGAGCTCTCTGCAACGTGTGAAGGAGTTCATGAGCCGCGCCGATATTGTCTTGTATGGATCCCCCCGCAATGTATGTGGATTGCTCGACGCTAATGATCTCTGGGAGAGCCGGTTTCATGCGATTAGCAAGGATCGTCGAGATGACCTTGTAGCATACATTGCACAGGCTAATGGGCCTGAATTCCTTGACACGACGAGGATTTGCACACTTGGGAATGAAGGCGATGAAGGTATTGTTCCATCCATTAGGCATACGACCACTGGTGAAGAAGCCTTGAACAAGGGACGTGAAGTCCGCCCCAACGATACTCCAGTGCTCAAGGAAGAACTCAGCAGATAGGTCGTCGGGGCCAGGGCATCTGTCGTTGCCCATGGCTTGCAATGTCAGCAGCACCTCATCCTCAGTGACAGCCTGTAACATGCTAGCTTTGGCCTCAGGGGAGATGACGGGTAGTGGTGGGAGGGCCATCGTGTCGCAACCTCTGTCCTTCGCCCATAGTTTCTGGTAGTGATCCAAAAACATGGCCGCTATGTCATCCTGGCTCCTGGCAACTGTGCCGTCCGCGCGCTTGAGCTCCTGGATCCTGGAGCATTGAATTCCGAGGCGGGCACCTTGGTGGAAGGAGCGCGTGTTCCTGTCACCTTCAGCTACCCAGGTCCTGCGACGATGCTGGGAGACATAAGTCTCTTGCTGAACTTCTAGAGCAAGCAGCTGACGCTCGAGTTGCCTGATCCTCTATTCCTAGAGCAGAGGAAGGGGGCCCTGGTCCTCTTGAAGATATAGACTGTGAAGATAATGCTCCAAGTGAATCTGGGAGTTGGTGATGTCGTCCTCATCGCGCCTGCTCCAAGTCTTCACCAGCTTCCGAAGTTCCTTGATGCGACCATGGAACACATGCTGCTCCGAGCCGCGACGTTTCCTCTTCCACGCCCTGGCAACTCCCAGCTTGAAGGAGGGGTGTACATTCCAGATTTGTTGAAGACGAAACGGGGATGGGCCCTGGCATTCTCTCACAGGGACCAGGTCGAGTAGGATTGGCCTGTGATCGGACCTGCAGCGAGAGAGGTGCACCACTTCTGCCTAAGGAAACCAGGGGCGCCATAGCGGGGTGACAAGAGCTCTGTCTAGCCTTTCCAATATTCTAGCCCGCCCAAATTGCTGGTTGGACCAGGTAAAGGAAGGTCCTCTGAAGCCCAGATCAATCAGCTCATCATGGGTGATGAAGGAAAGGAAGTCATTCACGGAAGTGGAGTACCTGAATCCCGTTCCACCTCTTTTCTCCTCAGAGTTGGCCAGGACATTGAAGTCACCAATGATGAGGTGAGGCCATCCGGACATATTGATCTTCCTCAACGTTTCTCAGAGGACTCTGCGATCCCTGTCTTTGCGGGCCGCGTAGACCACCGACACGAACCACTGACCAAGGCCCTCTGTGGTAATGATGCCATGAATTGCTTGGTCGGTGTAGTGCTCAAAGGAAACGCTGCCAATGGAAGCTTTCCATATTGCCAGAATTCCGCCATGCCTACCTTGAGAGGGTAGTAGGAATGTGTGCCATGATGCTCCATGTGAGGACTCGTACCTCCATTCCGGTCCGACCGCATTAGGTCGAGGGTCTGGGTTTGTGATTTGGCCCGGTTGGCCTTGGGATGCAATCGGTTGATCACATCGCTATTTTTGACCCCAGTGGCATTTTGGTAAATATGCTCCCTGGTGGTCAGTTTCACACCCGCGTTGCACACATGGCCTTTGATTGATGTATGTGATTGATTTGAACCTTCAGGGCGCTTCTGATCCGAAGATCGAAGCTCGATCGGGAGAGATCGAATCGGACGGCTGTGATGGATTCCAGCTTTCTATTTAAGCTCCTTCTTTCTCTTTCTTTCCTTTTCTTCTTCTCCTGCGTTCTCTCTTCTCTCTCTCTTCTGCGGCTGGGTGCTAGGGCATCGAAGGCGTGGCTTTCGAGGAGCGGCTTCCGGCGATTGGAGTTGGGGAATACGTGGAGGAGCTGCCCTATCTCTTCAAGTAGGTGTTTCTACCTCGATCCTTGGATCGGGTTCTCCTAGGATAGGTTTAATACTTGTTCGCTGTAGGAATACATGTTAGAATGCTTTGTAACTCTTTGTATGTGTAGTGTAACCCCATTCCTGTATTCCTACGTTGCGATTTCGGTATTCTAACGGTTGGTTTTCGTATTGTCGCCGTTTATCAGTTTTCGGCCATTTTAACCTAAATTGGAGATTTAACCGTCAAAAATGTGATTTCTTCGCACCATTAGATTCCCCATCATCTTTTATGCATGCTTGCAAAGTTTCATCGAATTCCAACTTGAATCGATCCTTGAAATCCAAGAAATTGGATTTCCGGCACTATTATGAGGAACTGTGCCTGAGGCTCGACGGTCGATCGGTGCATCGACCGTCAAGCGTTGATACGCTCCTTTGGGGCTCGACGGTCGATTGGTGCATCGACCCTCAAGTATCATTTTACTCTCTCTGGGCCTGACGGTCGACCGTCGCATCGACCGTCGGGCTCTGTCGGGATTTTGACTTCCCACGGTCGATGGACCGATCGACCGTGGGCTTCCTCCTTTTTTCTTCCTGCCTCACAGTCGACCGTCGGATCGACCGTCGCATCGTCCGTGAGGCTCTGTCTCGTTTTGGGCTCCCCACGGTCGATGGGCCGATCAACCGTCGCCCATGTGGTTTTCCTCGTTTTGGCGTCACGGTCGATCGCCGGATCGACCGTGACATCGTCCGTGGGCTCACGATCGATCTCCGGATCGACCGTAATATCGTCCGTGACCCCTTGGACTTGGTTTTCTGGCTTTTCTTGGTTGGATTTGATTTGTATTTAGTATCTAAACATGTCGGGAAGCATGTATGTGGATTTTGTGGAGTTTTCAAAGGATTTCTATCGAGTTTAAGGATCGATTTGAGTAAATCCCTTTTTGGGCAAATCTAGGGTTTGATTGTATTTAATACATGTTTGATCGTAGTTAAATGCTTCTTTGATTGCCTAACCATTAGCTAGCTATGAGTGCTAGTTGATGTGGAATTGTGGAACCTTAGCCTGTTGGCGGCGAGTGCCGAGGGCTATTGTATAAATGTGGCCAGTTACCTGCGGGGTAACTGTGGAACCTTAGTCTGTCAGGTGCAAGAGAGCACTGAAGACTATTGTATATCTGTATTCATGCTTTGCTCAGACCTTTGTTTGGTTAGCATAGTTTACTCTGTATTTGAGGCCTTTGCTATGCTTACCCTTTGGCTAACTGTAAGCTAGGCCTAGCCCTGTATGATTAATGTCATCTTGTTGCATGCTTATATCTTGTTATCTGTGCCTGAGCATTGCATGCATCGTGATTGTATTAGAGGCATCTGAGGTTAGGCGGGCGATGGGTTGATCGCCGATCCGAGGCTCTCGGGTAGCTCGGATCTAGCCATTAGGACCGCGGCTGGGTAGTCAGGATTAGGGTGATTGTGTTGATCTGAATCTCTTGTGTTGAGGATGCATGCTAGTTGACTCTGATCTATGTTCGAGGCTTAGAGGTCGTGTTGGTCTCCCAAGGCCGAGTGCTAAGGATGGTTGCCGGTGCCCCTGACATGGTCCCCATGCAGTGGCTTCCTGCTGGGTAAGGGTGATCCTACTGGTTCTGGTTCTCGGTTTCCTCCCAGCGTGTTTGGAGAATGTGTCCTAGCGTGGTCGGTTGAGAAGAGTAGGAGCCTTGGGGTAGTCGGCAGGGGTTGTGGAATCCCGTGGCATTCCTTAGACTTGTGTGGGGAGACAACACTGTTGTTGTTTTCCTCCCTTCAATGTGCCGTAGAGTAGAACCCTACTGAGCTTATTGCTCACTCCTACCCGGGCTGCGTTTGCAGGTGCAGGCGCCAGTTCTTCTTCAGTAGAGCCGGTGGGATCAGCTTTTGGTGGCGCGACTACATTCAGAGGTGCTTGAGGTTGCTGGAGGATTAATTTGTTGTACTTTGGCAGTTTTGAAAATTATGTACATATTTGAGGACTTTTGGAACTATTATATTGTATTTCTTCTTGGAAGACTTGTATCAATCTTGTATCAGTACAACATGATGTATAAATGTAAATTGAATATCGCGCCACTTGGAGATTATAAATTGTTTAAGTTTTCTATAATTCCGCTTTGTATCGCGCCACTTGGAGATGAATAGTGTAGGTTTCCCCTCACGCCTCGGCTCGGATGGGTTTTCTGGGTCGGGGTGTGGCACTCCAAGCCGTTGGGAGATGAAGTCCATGTTGTCACCTACAACAACTGTTTCTAGGAGGAAGAGGAAGTCCAGCTTATGCTTCCTGAGCAAGCGACGACACGCGCTTATAGCTCTTATTGGGCCCAACCCATGACAATTCCATGCAAGCATTCTCATTGGGAAACTCCGGGCATAAGGGGTTGCTCAACCCCTGCATCATGCTTACAGCGTTTGGCCTGGCTCTCAACTGGATAAGGTGCTGGCTCTATGTCTTCTCTTCTCGGAGTGAAGCCTGGCGGGATGGGCCTGTCCTCCGCCACCTCCATGTCTTGCCTGGATGTGTACATGCCTTCCCCTGGAGCATGGTGACTATCCTCCATCATGTGGTCCGGGCCTTCACCATGCAGCGCTTGCTTGAGGAGCAGGAGGCCACTCTGGTGCGCTCTCTCCCTATCGTGGTCACTGATAGCATGTTGGTCTGTGGAGTCAAACATCATGTATCCCCGTGGGACGACGAGAGGACCGGGGTGGTTGCCTCTGTTCCTCTCGTGCGCATACCAACCGACCTCCTACAGAGATAGCGTCGATAGCTCATCGTCTTCAAGGTCAGCCATGGTCCTGGCAATTGGACTGAACCTGTTGGAGCTGAGTCCGCGCCTGAGATTTCCGGCACTGGTGACTTGGGCCCATGACTTGCTGGGCCTCGCAGGCTGAGGCCCAGCGGAAAGGTTTTTAAAAGAAGTTAGGGCAACGCTCGAGGGATCAGGGTTCCCTCGTGCCCTAGTGGGAGCGCCGCCATCCCCTTCCCAGATCAGCGTGCCCTCGCTGCCGCTGATGGTGTCGTCCTTTGTCGCGATTCGACCCCCGCCTACCTTAGCGCCTCCAGCCCGTATCGTGTCAGAGCCGTGATGCTGCCCCGCCAGGTGTCTCGCTCCTGCGTCAGAGCTTGTCGCTGCTTTATGCTGAGCTGGCGGCTGATGTGGCGGAAACGTCCGTACCTCAGTGCTTCCAGGCTCGCCACCTCTGGGTCGCTGAGCGGGGCGGCGCCGGCGACTGTGGGTTGGTTCCTCTCTGGGCCCAGCGGCGGCGATTTTGCACCGTGTGCCACGCACCAGGTATTCGCTCCGCTTCAGTCTCCTCTGCTCCATTTTGTTCAATGTCCATCCGATCCGCAGAGGTTTGAGCTCCCCCATGGTGGATTGGAGTTTGGCTTCCATCCTTGGTCTGCTCTACACCTCCTGTGTGGGTTCCTGGTGACTGCTGCCTGTGGATCTTCTTCTCCGCACACCTGTCCTCACGGTGCCCCAGGAAGCCACAGTGATCACAGAGTTGGATGTTCTCATAGATGAAAGGCTGGAGGAAGAAGTCCTGCTCGCCCCCTGTGCCCTCTCGCGACAAGTAGGTGCCGATACACGCTGGGATCGTGAGGTCTACCTCAACGCAGACACGTGCATATTTGCAGCGGTCAGTGAACTTGGTAACGATATCGATGGCTAGAGGGATTCCCGCATCCGCCACCATGTTGAAGATCGCCGTTCTATCGAAGAACTCCGGCGGCAAGTCCGGTATGCGCAACCAGACGGGAGCGTTCGTGAACGATGATGCCGTTGGACGAAAGCAATTGCTCCAACGAATGAGGGATAGCATCAGCCCATCCACCATCCATGGACCACCTGTGAGCACACAAAGCATGTCATCTTCGGAGTCAAACTTGAAGGCGAAGACACCCCCGGCCATGTCCGTCACCAGAAAAGGAGTCTCAGTCTTCCACAGCCCCCGCCAACCTCCGCCGGAGGAATTCTATGCCAATGCGCCCTCCGACAAATCGCCCAAACAAGGTAAAGCTCCATTTGCTTCTAAGCTTGTGAAGGAATGCCGGAGACATGGTTGTTTTGCCAAGACGGAACTTCCCAGCCCCTTTGGCTTCAATAGCCTCGGCCAGGTCCGAGCCACTCATCATATCAGAGGGGCTGAGCATCGCCGCTGTGATGCAGGTGCGCTTTTGCGTGGTCGGAGGGCTCCTTGGAGCTGGGGTTGGTGGTGGATTCAGGCGCTCGATGTCCAGTGATAAGAGCTCCCTTCCTCTTGTACTAGGGCTAAAACGTGGGCTGAGGAGGATCTGCTCGTAGAGAGAGAATTGCCACTGACTCGGAAGTCCACTCTCCAAGTTTTATTTGGCCAATAGCTCTTGAATGCCATAATTAATTTCTATCACATGCTACGAAATGTTCTCATTGAAAGCTAGACTGCCTGATACTATATTTTCTTAACGATTCCTATTCATATTGTCTTGTGATGTCACAACTCTTAGCCATAACGTCCCAAATGGGTCTGTTAGTGGGTCCAGTATTCGTACTCATCCAAATCCGATCCATTATTAGCTTGACTACATTGGACATGTCACGTGTACCACCTTTTTAATTAGTTATAAATTCCCCACATAGCTACCAATAATGCCATTAAAGTCCCTATGCCATTCAATTCGAGTCCAAGCTCGGGTCGAACCCAACCCAACTTGGGTTCCGGGTCCAAAGGTCCAAATCATGGGCCCAAAACAAAACAGAAATGGTGGGCCGGAGTCCATGCAAGAGTGGGACCCAAGTGCTCCCCTGGATTTAAAGTGGGCCCACCTGTCTTCAACCACACTGCAGCACCTCGTGGGAGTGACTGAACTACTCCCCGTTGTTTATTATAAAAAGATCCGCGGAGGACCGCATCCATTTATAAGTCACCATTCCCAGTTCTCTTCTATTTTTGTCCCCTTGCGCTGCAACAACGGGTCGGATTTCGGATCCGAATCACAAAACACGCAGTGGAAAAAAGTCGTAGATTCGGATCTCGGAGCTCCACTGACAAGCTCGCCCGGTCCGATGTCTGACTGACAGTTCAACCCTATATTCGCTGCCCTCGGGAACTGTGTGGCTTAACGTGTTCCCAACTTTCTTTTAATACCCCAGGGCTCCTCCTTAAATGGCACCTACTAATAAACTCTCCAGATGCCTCTCTGAAGACACCGATGGGCCGGGCGTTTCAGTGACCCCAAGAGTCGTCTTCAGAACCATTCCACAACAGCGTATATAAGCTGGCAAATGCACGCAGCTCACAGGAGAGCAGAAGCCTCCCTGAGATCCACCGGAAAAACTCGCCGCCGGCCGGCCATGCCAGTCTCGACTCCCACTCTGATCCGAAGCTACGTTGTTTCTTCGTCACTGGACAATACCAGGTATGTTTAAAGTTAGTTATCTTCTCACTCCGAGTAGACATCATAATCAAGTTAGGATCTCCATATGTAACTTTTTTTTTGGTTTTTGCCATTTTGGAGGTTTTTTTTTATTTACTGTTCCTGAGAGATAAGTTGGATTAGGGAGAAATGACCAAGCTGCCCTCGCCCTTGAGAAAGGAAGTTTGTCGAATAGCCGTGGTATTTTGGTAACAGTGGCTGTTAATCAAGGATACATTTGTCATATAGTGGCAGAGATGGTTACTTAATCAAAATACCCCTCGTATTTAAAGGAAATTGCAAGAGGTCCATCCATTTATTTTGGGTTTCTTAATCACATTTCTTTATCTTATCCAAAAATCATGATATTTCATTAAATAGTGTAAATACGTTCTAATTGCCAGGAAATTGCTAGTTGTCTCCTGAGTAAATTAAGCAAGAAATGATTAAAAATCTTGACAGCTATATATCTATAGGAACTTGTTATTATCTCCAACCTTCCTTGGGACCCTTTCACCATAACTATTTATTATATTTCCATTTATGTGGGATAACCCAGCCCTGACTCCAAAGTGCATTTAATGCGATAAGAACCCTGAGGTCCCTGTCTGCAAATGATTTCACGATATGGACTTATTTGCAAGTTGGACGTGCATAGGTTAAAAAGGTCTGGAAAACCCACTTCCGATGGAATTTAGCTCGTTCTGGCAGCAGCAAGAGATTATTATTATTATTATTATTTTATAATTTTAGTCTTTTAGATCGACCAACTGGCATTTGTACCTCAAATAAGAGAAGATAACAAAGGACTAAGTTTGTAATATCGTCTTCTGAAGAGTACCTATTCGGAAAAAAGGCGTGTGGGATCCGTCGTAAAGAACATATACTTGGTTGTGAGTTTCTGCATGCGTTACACCTGCTGACGTGGCGCAACTTGGTTGGGGCTCCTAGGTGGGGCCTCTACGTGGCCCCCCCTGTAGGCATTTAATGGGGGGGCTTGGTGGTGTGACCGTACGCGTGTACACGTATCACATTATTCATGCACGCACCCCCCTGACGTCACTGTAAATTGCCAGAGAAGCCCCCTGGAGAGTGCGCGTGACGAACATATATTGTAACGTAACACAACATCTTCAGTGTGGAAGTGATCCTCTCTTTTGTGCCATTCTATCAAACAGGGTTCGATGACCGTGGAGACTCCCGGCGATGGCTGCTGCTGGTCGTGAGGAGTCGGCGAAGGGCGGCCCGATGCGGAGGCGCCAGCTCCCGAACCCCGGCGGCGATGATCACGAACCCGGCGATCTGGTCGTCGACTGCACCGGCAAGTCTTGCCGGTCGTGCACCGGTTTCCTCCTCGCCGACTGCGTCGCCCTCTGCTGCTGCCCCTGCTCCGTGATAAGTTTTTTATCTCTTGCATTCCTCAAGGTCCCTTGGGTGCTAGGGAGGAGGTTTTTGAGATTACTGAAAAGGAAGAGGTGGTTTTCGCAAAAGAAGATTAGAAATGTTATTGACAAGGGTGATGAAGTAGTGATAGAGAGAGAGGTGTCGAAAACTTTGGAAGGAGAAGAGGGGGCTAATTTGGGAATAGGGGAGGGAGATAATGGGAATGATGGAAATATGTGTGCAAGGCTAGAAGAGGAGGTTGGGAGGGTGTGGATGGAAATACACCAGGTTGGCTGGGGTTTTGGGAGGGTCTCTTACTCTGGGGCTCCAGTTAGGGTAATTTAGGGAGGAATTCCTAAAATGCCCCTGCATTTGTGAGATAAAAGAAGGGAGGTTAGTTTTTACTTCTTTGCTCTTTTTCTCAGCCAATTTCTTGTATATTTTTCAGCATATATTAGGTAGGGACTTATGTTTGGAAAAGAAGTTTCATATTGAAACTACTTTATTTCTATTTTTGTAAGGCAATATCATTTTCTATTTTCATTATAAAATATGCCAGTTTTCACTCATAAATAAGGATTCAGGAAGGATTAATAGTCTTAAATTGTTAAAAAAAAATAGAAATAAAATGGGTTTAATTTTCTTATTCTTGATTCTCAGTCCTTTGTCGGTCCTTACTTCTGAAGTGTATATTTGCAAAAAATTCAATTGTTCAGATATAAAATTTGGTTGGGAAGAGGATTTGGATGCAATGTTACGGATCTAGCTGGGGCTTAATGGGCCTTATGTGTTAGCCTGTTATCTCTTGAATGAATTTCGAGCCCAAAGAATTCCTGAAAAGTTAGGCCCGAAGGCTAATTTCGAGCTCAAAGATTGTTTGGTTGCATGCAAGTGCAAAAGAGAAAGAGCATTATAGAGTAGTTTTACCTTTCTATAAATTTGTTCTCACGGAGAGTTGCTTTTTCTAATATCACAATAGAAAACAAAAAAGGGAAAAATCGTGGTCGTTGAAAAATGAAGTCTTTCACTTACCATCATATATTCTATCATCTAAATAACCTTTTTTTTAGGTTTAATATCTTATCTTACACTCGAAACTTATTAAATTTTTCATTTTCATCATACAATTTTGATAATATCATATATTCCCCTAAAAACACAGGAATCAATTTAAAAATGCCATTCCCCCCTAATAGCAGGTCAGGTATGAGTAGGGGTGGCAATTCGGGTTCGCGGGTCGAGTTCGGGTCGGGTCATACACTGATCCGTTTATTAAATACAAAACCCGAACCCGACCCGTTTAATAAACGGGTCATGTTTATAAAACCCAAACCCGACCCATTTATAAACGAGTCAACCTGACCCGACCCGTCTAACCCGTTTATGAAACGGGTCGGATCGGGTTCGAGTTGACCCGCCACGGCCCAGGAGGGAGACGGCAGCCGGATCTGTCCAGATCTTGCCGGATCTGGCGGGATCTGAGTCATGGACGGGCAGATCTGAGACGTGGACGGCCGGATCTGAGTCATGGACGGCGGATCTGGCCGGATCTGAGTCATGGACACCCGGATCTGGCCGGATCTGAGTCGTGGACGGCGGATCTGGCCGGATCTGAGTCGTGGACGGTCGGATCTGGCCGGATCTGAGTCGTGGACGGCGGATCTGGCCGGATCTGAGTCGTGGACGGCAGTGGGGCTTCGTGGTCGTGGTCGTGGTCGGTGGCGGCCGTGGTCGGTGGCTTCGTGATCTGAGTCGTGGAGGACCAGGGGCCGCGCCGCCGTGGAGGACGAGGGGGCCGCGCCACCGTGAAGGACCAGGGGGGCGCCGCCGTGGAGGACGAGGGGGCCGCGCCGCTGCTAGTTGGAGAGGAGAAGGTGGAGGAAGTAGGAGGTGGAAGGTGGGTTAGGATGGCCGGGGAAGAAGAGAGGGAGGAGAGGAAGAGAGTGGCGGCCGGGGAGAGAGGAAGAGAGGGTTGGGACTTGGGAGAGGAGAATAGAGGGGCGGTGGGTTAGGATGGTCGGGGAGAAGGAGGAGGAGAGGAAGAGGGTTTGGAGAGGAGAGGAAGAGAGTTGGGAGAGGAGGAGAGGTAGAGATCACCTGAGAGAGGGTGAGGCTGAGCCGCTGAGATCAGCTAAGAGAGGGTTTTGACTTTTTAATTTTGTTTATTTTTAAACGGGTAAACGGGTTGACCTGCCTAACCCGCGGGTCAACCCGACCCGACTCGTTTATAAACGGGTCATAAACGGTACCCATTTATGCCAAACCCAAACCCGTTTAACTCGGGTCGGGTCGGATTCACGGGTCATGACCCGGATTGCCACCCCTAAGTACGAGCCCAGTCAAGCCTTCTTGTGATGACAGACCCATATAAACTATTATGGGCTTCGGAGGATCAGTTTGGGCCTGTCAAGTATACTACTGGGTATGGTTAGGTTAAACAGTGCCGAATGTTAGCCTTGAACTCATGGATCAATGGATCATAATAACAGGGATATCAAAATTGGGCCAATAAAGAGGATGACCAATTATATACTCCAACCCAAAAAAGAAAAAATTCAGGCATGGATGCTTATCATAATTCTAAAAATTCTCGATTGATTTATTTCGAATCTTGGTTTGCAGTTTCGTCAGAAAGTTAAAACATTTCGGGTCGTTTGGATTGATTATAATTATACATAAATCTCGTTTATGCAACCAAAACTCTTTTCTTTAAATTCTACATAACTACCTTTGATGTTTGCATAACTTTTACTTTATCCACTATACAAACTCATCCTATCCTCAATCCAAACAGACCCTTCATGATTTTGTTGAATAACAAATTCGATGCCAAAACTTTGAACCTTCGTTTTAGTTGAACGTTAATCAATTACAGATGAAGATAAAGTTTGAACAGCATATGAAATGAGTCAGGGCAGAAGGTTTTTTTTTTTGGATTATCTCTAGTTAATTGCAGTTTAAGCAGCAAAGTTCAACCACAACTCTTTTCATCTCTCTTTCTTTAGTTGAATTTTCACATCTATCTATGCATTTTCTTTTTACCATGCCCATTAGACCCTTCATGATTTTGTTGAATAACAAATTCGATGCCAAAACTTTGAACCTTCGTTTTAGTTGAACGTTAATCAATTACAGATGAAGATAAAGTTTGAACAGCATATGAAATGAGTCAGGGCAGAAGGTATTTTTTTTTGGATTATCTCTAGTTAATTGCAGTTTAAGCAGCAAAGTTCAACCACAACTCTTTTCATCTCTCTTTCTTTAGTTGAATTTTCACATCTATCTATGCATTTTCTTTTTACCATGCCCATTTTCCAACTGATAAAAGCTTCCTACTTCTAGACCAGCTCAGAATCTTATAAAAAAAGATCAACTGAGAACAATATACAATGTCACAAAATTGTTAGGACTGAGGAACTTCCTAACATGATGCAAAAACAACCAATCTATTGGTGGACCTGATTTAATCTTTTGTTTCCTGGAGAAAGGCATCAACTTTAATACCTGGGGTACTTTTCATTTCATCAATACCTGCATAAAAAAAGCTATAATTATTCTAAGTAACAAAATTATTGATCAAGAGCATGTAGCTGAAAACAAGTGCTTATTAATTCCTTGAAATATATTGCAGAAATCTGATCTTCTAATTGACAGGATGAATAGCAGAAGGTAAAAGAAGTTTCAAAACTGTGTATTGATACAGCTTAGTCTAGCATGATATTTTTAATATAAATATACATATAAACTCACATCTTCCAAACAGCCAAAGCTTTTGGAACAACTGGTGAATTGGCATGGGTATTACTATTAGAGCAGAGCCAATTTAGTCATTTAAGATTCATAACATTTTTTCAACAAAATATACGGAGCCTTTTAAGGTGCCAATACACAGATCAGTAATGACATAAGGCCATAGCATATAACAAATCATTTGCAACCTATGAATTGAAGGATAATAATTAGGAAACCATATAAAATATAGCATGGTATCATAGTGAAGGCTAATATGGTGAAGATTTACACTCCTAATAAAAAGCACTCACAGAAGTATCAAATTTTCAGCCTTCGGAACATAGCAATCAATGTCCTGCCTATTATCAAGCTTATACATGTCACGATTGGGTCTAAACTTCTATGGGGAGAGAGAAAGGGATGAATTTCATACCAACTTAAGGACTTATGCATTAACTTATAATCGATTCAGTAGATTCGAGATTTTACGAGGATTCGATGCATATCCAGAATTAGAAAGCCAATTTAGTCATACTTTTTTGCTGACAAAATATTCAGCTCCATAAGGTGGCAAGATAGAGATTAGTTTAAGATACAAGGCCACATCATATCATAAATCATCCACATAAAGGCAAGATGCAGATTAGTTGAGACACACTGTATTGTCGAAGGCTAAAAGTTGGCAAAGTAGTTACCATCGTGAATCTTTTAAGGTGGCATCAAGATGTGGATGCTCTAATGTGCTTCATCCGATGAATAGTCACCCGATCTAATTATGTAAACCTTAAAAAAGTGAAGAAGTCTATAAGCCACCAGGAACAGCAAATAACGAAAACTGAAAGAAATTAGGCTGCTTACAAGGCATATAAAATTTAATTGACCATTATAGATGAAAGCATAAAATTGCAGGATTGAACTGGAAGGTCGGATGCAAGAAATTGCTCAATCATCCGTATTTTGGAGAGCTGAACACAAGTAATTGTCTTCTATATACTGATACAGTTGTATATGTACGTAGGCATGAATTACAACATTATCAGTTGGAAGGTAGAACCATCACCTTAAATGATGTAGGATTAGTCAACTGAAAAACCAAAGCATCCCCATCAACCAACTCATGGTTAATTGAGAACCCTCTCCATCCAGCACTCAATCCTTTTTTACGAGAAAGGAAAAGAGTCTCAAATTCTTCTCCACTTTCATCAATCAACATAATTGTTGCATCACGTCTTGGAAGATACTTGTTGCAGAATTGTATAGGAAGACCCTGAAAATTCAACGAGCTGTAATCTTACATGTCCGAAAACAATAAGTATTCTACATTTACTAAAGTGTGAGCAAATTATTCTATTAATTCGATCAGTTGCAATCATACAACTCACCAAAAGAAACAACAAGTATCCAACATGAACTAAAGTATGAGCAAATTATTCACCTACCTCATACTTACCAGCCAAAACCCTCCGGTTACATGTGATTGCAGCATTGGCTTTACAAAGCTAGGATACACAGGATCCAGATCTGCTTGATGATTTTCAGCTCTGTTCTGAGCATATAGTCTAGCTTCGTCGGATGCATAGACACGATTGTCCAAATCTTTTCGGTGACCCGAAGCTCTACCAAGTCCAACAAGGTAATTGGAATAGTGTCACTGTCAGCAGAAGAGGAAGACCAACAACAGTCACAACAGCAAGAAAGCTTCATATTTTACTTGCTTACCTTCTAGGCCTCCTCATAATAATCGCCTCGGCTGCAGCCTGTCCGAGCACCAGTAAAACCACCACAATTAATTAAGGGAAGAAGTCTATCAAATCCTAAAATGCGGCTCTACTAACTGAAGTAGAAATGATCAAATTGATGAGATTAATTGATTAAAAGTGGTATCCAATAGAAGAGGGTTCTGAAAAATTTTCAAGCACATGGTTTTCTCATCATAATGGTAGTAAATAGACTTGGAAATTGTATGTCTCATGGTATCCAAATCCTTGTATGTATGTCAAACTCTTGCCTTATTAAATAAATGCCCCTCTACTAACCGAAGTAAAAATGATCAATTGATGAGATTAATTGATTAATACCAGTATGCAATACAAGAGGGTTCTAAAAAAATTTCAAGCACATGATTTTCTCATCATTATGGTAGAATATAGACTTGAAATTGTATGTCTCATGGTATCCAAATCCTTGTATGAATGCCAAACTCTTGCCTTATTAAATAATTGCCCCTCTACTAACCGAAGTAAAAATGATCAATTGATGAGATTAATTGATTAATACCAGTATGCAATACAAGAGGGTTCTAAAAAATTTTCAAGCACATGATTTTCTCATCATTATGGTAGAAGATAGACTTGAAATTGTATGTCTCATGGTATCCAAATCCTTATGTATGTATGTCCAACACTTGCCTTTATCAAATAAGTACCACATACAGAGTGTTACATGGCTATCGATGAAAGAATATTGCAGACCTCCTTATAGCTCATTTCCGGGAGTTTAGCGACGCGAGTTGATCTCCTCAACACGACGGACTCCATGTCTTCGCTGCGGGCCTTTCGCTTCGCCTGCTTTAAATTAAGCACCAAGAGATCAGAGAAGAGGTTGAACATAGAGAAAGGGGTATCCCTGTTAGATTAGATGGTACCGGAGAGGGCCTGGGTTTGGTGGGGGTGGGGGTGGGGGACTCCTTGAGGGTGAGGGAGAGGTGGCTGAGCTTGAACTCCTCCAGCTTCCTCTTGTTCTCCTCCACGTTCTTGCGCCGCAACTCCTCATAGGATGCCTCCTCCTGGACCTCCTCGGCTTTCGCCATGTCCGAGATGTAGCTGATGAAGAGATTTCGTACGAAGACGATGGTGACCGTTGGAAACCCTTCTTTTCGGAATTCAAATTCAAATAGACTTGAGTTGGCTCTCTCGAGGGAGGAGATTAAGTAACCAAGACACGATACATGCCGGTCAGATAGCAACTTTTATGCTAAAATATTTATTTCCCCACCAAAAATGTACCTTTTCTGGTACAACCAGTGGTCTTGAGCACGTGCGTACCACATTTAATTTTGCCTTATATACTACATCTACCATATAAAATAAGGGTTTATGAGTCAAATGATCTCCGTGCACGTGGTAGATTGCTTCTCCATACGTGGACGTACTCCGTCACATATGATTACACATTATTTAATTGATTATCAGGTGGTTATCGAGTGGTTAGAGAGAGAGAGACGCGAGTAGTGGGGGTGATAGTTACTAGTGCCAGGTGGCACAGGACCCCATTTAGTATAATATATAATACTAGTTGTGCCCCTTGTCACATGGCAGGGTAACCACCAA